>PHNY01297272.1:32781-44767 GCA_003724115.2 Anethum foeniculum
TTGTTGTAAATGTTAACAAACTTAATAAGGTCAAAGGATATAAGCAAGTCTGGGTCCTTAAAAATTCTAATTAGTGGATTTTCTGATTGTAGGGTAATAGGAAAAATATCCTTGTTCTAGATAGTGGATGTTCAGGACACATGGCTGGAAATAAATCCCTGATATTAGAGTTTAAGTAGAAAGCTGGCCTAAGTGTTTTTTATGGTGATGGCAACACATGAAAGACTCTGGGATACGACAAAATCAATCTTGGGAATGTCATCATTGAGAATGTAGCTCTAGTTGCAGGACTCAAGCATAATTTGATTAGTGTGAGTCAAATCTGTGACAAAGGTTATCATGTGGATTTTTATGAAGATCATTGTGAAGTTGTTAGTATTTCAACTGGCAAGGTTGCATTGAAAGGATATAGACATGGTAACATTTATGAAGCCAAGCCTTCTGTAAATACTGATGGCTCAGAAGTTTGTCTACTGAGTAAAGCTTCAATTGAAGAAAGCTGGAATTGGCACAAAAGACTTTCTCACTTAAACTTCAACAACATCAATGAATTAGTGAAGAAAGATCTAGTGAGAGGACTGCCCAAAGCACAGTTTTCTTCTGATGGTCTCTGTGATGCTTGTCAGAAGGCCAAATTAAGGAAATCTTCTTTCAAGAGTAAGACTGAATCCTCTATTCTTGAGCCATTTCACTTACTACATATTGATCTCTTTGATCCAGTGAATATGATGTCAATAACAAAGAAGAGATATGCACTTGTTATTATTGATGAGTGCAGAAGATACACATGGGTGTATTTTCTGCATAAAAAGGATGAAACACCATCCATTCTTCTTGATCATGTGAGAGAACTGGAGAAAGGATCAAAACACACAATGAAGATAATAAGAAGTGACAATGGCACTGAGTTCAAGAATTTAACTATGGAAGAGTTTTGTAAGTCAAAAGGCATTAAACAGGAATTTTCTACTCCTAGAACTCCACAACATAATGGAGTTGTTGAAAGAAAGAACAGGACTCTCATAGAAGGTGCAAGAATCATGCTTGAGGAAGCAAAGTTGCCAAGTTATTTCTGGGCAGAAGCTGTGCAAACTGCTTGTTTCACTCAAAATTCAACACTGATATACAAGCATGGAAAGACACCATTTGAAACGGTGAAGAACAAGAAGCCAAATTTGAAATACTTTCACATTTTTTGTTGTAAGTGTTTTGTTCTCAAAACTCATCCTGAACAGCTAAGTAAATTTGATCTAAAAGCTGATGAAAGCATTTTTGTTGGATATCCACTGTCAATAAAAGCTTTCAGAGTTTACAATCTGAGGATAAGAGTGATCATGGAATTAATTCATGTATCTTTTGATGACAAGAAAATTATATGTCTAGAAGATGTTGATGATCATGATCAATTGAGATTTAAAAATCAATTACTATATGCTGAACATCTAAATCCTTATATTTCTGCAAACACTGATAGTGCAAATACTGATACTCCATCAAACTCTGATGAACCATTATTTACTGATGGTAATCAAACTTCTAATCATGAAGCACATGTCGAGGGGGAGTAACATGATCATACTTATGAGTCTAATTCAACTGGAGAAACATCAGAAGAAGATTCATCAAAACTGATTCTTCAAATACTGATGAAACAAATTCTGATAATGGAAGCACAAATTCAAGGGGAGTATCAGGAAATACTGAAGGTACTATTGAAGGTCAACATAGAGAGGCTATGGATCATGGAGAATCTTTCAGTTCAAGAAGTCAACTTCCTAAAGCTAGGAAATGGACAAAATCACATACACCTGACTTAATTATTGGTGATCCTGATAAAGGTGTACAAACTAGAAGAACTGCAACTGAAAATGAGTATCTCTATCATTCTTTTCTATCTCTGAATGAACCAAAGAAAGTGGATGAAGATCTTCAAGATGCTGATTAGGTCACATCAATGCAAGTGGAGCTTAATGAATTTGAAAGAAACAAAGTATTGACACTGATGCCTAGACCAAAGAATAGGTCAATAGTTGGCACAAAATGGGTGTTCAGAAACAAAACTGATAGTGAGGGCATTATTACAAGGAATAAAGCAAGGCTAGTTGCAAAGGGATATTGATCCAGGGTTTATTAATCCAAAATATCCAAATCATGTCTACAGATTGGATAAAACACTCTATGGACTAAAACAAGCTCCAAGAGCATGATATGAAAAACTTGCTCAGTTTTTACTGGAGAGTGGTTTCAAAAGAGGTACAATAGATAAAAATCTCTTTTATCTAAATCATGGTAAGGACTTATTGTTAGTTTAGATATATGTCGGTGATATCATTTTTGGTTTTACTAATGATAAACTCTATAAGAAGTTTTCTAAGCTTATGCAGTCAGGATATCAAATGAGCATGATGGGAGAAATGAGCTTTTTTCTGGGTTTACAAGTTAAACAGTTTTCTGGGTTTACAAGTTAAACAGCCTGATGAAGGCATCTTCATAAATCATGCCAAGTACACCAAAAACTTGCTTAAAAGATTTAGAATGCAGGATAGCTCCACTGCAAGTACCCCTATGGCCACAACCACTAAAATGGACTTAAACACTGATGCATCAGTGGATATAACCAGTTACAGAGGGATGATTGGCTCTTTACTCTATCTTACTGCTAGTAGACCAGATATCATGTATACTACCTGTCTCTGTGCAAGGTTTCAAGCTGATCCAATGGAACCTCACCTAATAGCTGTGAAGAGAATTTTCAAATATTTCAAAAGAACTGTGAATCTATGTTTATCGTATCCTAAAGAATCAGACTTTAAGCTAATAGGTTATTCAGATGCTGCTTCTGCAGGTTGCAAAATAGACAGGAAATCCAGTACAACACTCAATGACAAAGCACATCAGCTAGCAGATATAAGGGACAGTGGAATTGCACTTTGTGCCTACAGACCAGCAGCTAGCAGATATCTTCACCAAACCTCTTAGTGAAGTAACATTTACAAGATTGGTAAATGAGTTGGGAATGATCACAGGACATTTCTCAAACACTGATGAGTAGCTGTAAGAGTCTACAGGCATGGAAGTATCAGAAGCTGACATGTACTGATAAGTATTAAATACTTATATTTTAAATACTGATTGCCAGATATGCATAATTGATTTCCATTAACTGTACTTGAGTTTAAATTCTCTAATATCTTAAACTCTGATAGAACAATTATGCATAAACTCTGATAGAGATAGAACAATTATGCATACACTGATAAGTCAACTGATTAGTCAATGACTAAACTCTGATGATTTTCTAAAATTATGAAAATTGATTCATTTAGTAGTTTAATTAAGTGGGTCATTTGTGGAATAAATAAGTAACTGATTTTACTAATTGACAATTGGTAATATGCGTTGGCATGTATTTAGGGGAAACGGTTCAGTATTTGGCATATACAATACATGTTTTATATATGTGAACCCGTGCACGTTTAATACAACTTCTTATTCTTCGTTCCAATAATAATTCTTTACCTATACAACTTGTGACAACTGTCCACAGTAAGAAAAATTCATTGTGAGTAAAAGAGAAAGTTGTTCTAATTAATCATTATCAGATTTAATTTACAAAAACGAATCATATTTTCTTTGTTCTCTTTCTTCACCAAAACTTCTAATTTTCTTCAAGCTTACTGTGAAAATGACAACTACAACAAAGGTTTCCATCAATAGTATCACGTTCGTCACCAACAACTACTCTGTTAACCTCTCAAAGGAGTGTGTGAATGAAGATTTTCACTTCATTCAAGATTTTTTACTGAACAGTTATATTGGGTTTGCTCTCACTGAACCCAAATCAGTGTCTTTTAGAGCTGTGATGGCTATCTGGAACATAAGGGTGTATGAAGCTGGTTCTTAGAGTGTTCCTCCATATATTACTTTCACCTACCAAGATTAAACTCTGATAATAACCCCAACAGTGGTTAGGAATGCCCTTCACATTCCTGCAAAGAAGGGGTATAATCTTTTTGTAGCTGATTAGACTATTAGGGATTTCTTCTCAATGCTCAAGTATAATGATGAGATGAGCAAGGTCAGAATGGGTTTACTGACAAGGCACAAGCTGAGAAAGGAGTGGAATTATTTCTTTGATTGCATCTCCACGGCTTTCACCAACAAGAGCTATAATTTTGATGTTATCACATAAACTGCTCAACATATGGGGTATTCTCTGATCATTGGAACTAATTTTGATTTTGCATAACATATTATTCATGCAATAGGTGAAAGGCTAAGCACAGATAGGACAATAGTGTACTTTTCCAGATTTTTATATCTCATATTTGCTCACTTATATCCTGATGAAAGTTTTGAGAATGATGAGAAAGTTCCTCTGTTTCAACTCACCAAGAGGGCTTTCAAAGGCTTCCTGAGTTGGTGGCGCCTACACAGGTCAGGCATTTTCTCTATGAGAAATTGCCTACTGTGTATTCTCACTATGCACCACTAGGTGCAAACTTGCAGGGTAATGTATAGAAGAACCCCTCTGCAAGTGTCCCAAGCACCACACCCCAAACACTAACACAAATAGCAGCCCCCTCAAGAAATCAACAAAGTCTGATGGTTCTCAGCCATCATGACTAAGGATTTCTTCACCAAAACACCCACAGCGGAAACAAATGGAGTTACAAGGGGGAAATAAGGCACATACGTCCACCGCTTCTAAACAGCCTTCAACATTTCCCAAAATGAAGCATGTGGCCAAAGACACAGATTCTGATGATAAGGACAACACTACCCTATCATCCAAATTTCCATCACTAAAATATGATGTCAGAACCACAGTAGTCCTTGGTGGTGATGAAGGACAAGGCTCTTCTAAGAAGAGGAAGCTAGTGAAGACAAGGGAAACAATTACTGACTACTTCAAAAAGTTAGATGCTACGATTCCTGATGATGTCCTTGTTCCAGCTGCATCAGTTCCTACAAATCCTAGGAGTGATAAAGTGTGTAAGGATGATGCTAGTCTAGTTCAAGTCTCTGACAACTCAACACCTTCACCACAGAAGGGACCAATGATTAAGTTATCTCATGAGCAGATGTCCTCAATGCTTAATGAAATAAGGACAAAGGGAGCTCATAAAGTTGAGAGACAAATAGATGAAGCCACCAGGGCCAGAGTCTTCAAGAGGAGAAGAGGACATCATGCAGTTAGATCAACAACTCAGCAAGGCCTAGCACACAAGAGCCTACACCTCAAAGTGGTGTGACAGCTACTAAAAGCCTAGTCCCACAAGAACCTTTACTTCAAATGAGTAGAGCAGACTTATCTACTGCTGCTGATGATGACAACATATTAAACTCTGATGAAGTAAACACTGATGCTGCAAATGAAGAGATAACTCCTGACTCTACATTCCTCAAGCCTTCTAAGTACAAGAAATCTTTGGCTGGAGTGCATCTTACTGATCATTCCATGTCATCTTTTGATGATGAAGATGAGGAGGACACACAAGAACCTGGCTCTCAAAGGGAGTTAGCAGTCCAAGCTCCTCAGGTCAACCTAAACACTGATGCTGATCAACTCAATATACCAGCTACAACTGAGGGAAGCCCGCAAGAACCTTCCAAGACAATAAATACTGATGCTAAAATGGAAGCAGCTTCTGAACCTCAGGTCACATAAGAACCACCTTCTTAATGTGATGGTTCAGGCAATGTAGCAGACACATCAGTGTTTAAGCTGGACAATCAAGGCAAAGTTCATGAAGCTGCAGAGGGGTCAAAGAAAATATCTCCTGATGAAGCACTTCACGTGCCACCTCTCACAGCTATGCCTATGTCTGACACTCCAGATGCCATTACTGAAGGTACATTTACCGACTCTCCTTTATTAGAATTTACTTTTTCTAATTTTGTTATGTCAGCTTTTACTTTTCCTACATATACTGATGGGATGACTATGGACAGTCCACCTCAAGTGGGTACCCCTGTTCATGTGACCACAGACAACTCTTCTCAGCCACCTCTTATTTCTGTAGGACAAATTACTCAAAGCCTTTTATGTGAGAATGAGAGAAAAGAATTAGAGAAAAATAGAAATAATGAGAGGCAGGCTCCTGACCTGGCAAAAGGATAGGTAGAAATGAGTGAGGAGTTAGTTACTTCAAGTGAGGAAACTCTGACTATTAAAAGTCATGAGGTGTGTGAAGTGAGGAGTGGTGAGACCACTATAAAAGTAAATAGAGATTTAAGTTTTTCTTTTTCTTTCCTTTGCGGGTGCTCAGAGTAACACTGGAACAGGCTCTGATGCTCAGACTGTTCAAGCCAAAGATCTAAACTCTAATGCACCTTCAGTAGCTAAGAAAGTAACCCCTGCAGGTACTTCTACTGAAACTCTACTGCAATCCATTCCTATTACTAATCCACCTATTACAATCCTTTTTCCCGTTGAAGAAGAAGTAACAGAATAGTCCATAAACTCTGATATTCCACAAGCAAATGCTGATGTCCCCAATTCAACAAATGTTGATGTTGTGAATGCTGAAGATGAAAGGGCTTCACCAGCTAGGGACACAACTGCTTCTACAAGTTCTGATGAGCCTGAAGGTTTTATCAAGGTTGATCTTCCCTCAGATAAAGATCTTAATCCATTAATCTTTCCTGAGGGAATGTCAGAGAATGAGAAGCTCAAACATCAGGATGATTACTACAGCAAATTGCCTGCAGCCACAAAACTGATGAATGGAGATTTAAATGGAGGCATGCTGAGAGATCATTCACTTATCAAACTGTACACAATCATTTACAGACTGCTGAAGAGTCTATCAAAGATCCAGCTCTCCTTGCTCATCTCAAAGCTTTAATAATGATGATCAAATCTCTTCATACTGATCAACTTCAGACTCAGGCTGACATTGACAAAATCAGACATGGTTTTGATGAAGTCAAAGTTAAGCAGGAATTCGTTTAAGAAAAGCTTTGAAGCCAATTAATGAGAGGCAATCAGCCATTGAGAAGAAGTAGGAGGAGATGGATGCTAAGCTTACAGATATTCAGACTTCCTTGAAACTGCTAGTCTCTATTCTTCTAGGTGATAATGCCAAAAAGGGGGAGATGGTTCAGAAATCTAAATGCTCACCTGGTAGTTAACCTCAAAATGATGATGATGATGATGATGAAGCAGGAGGAGATAAGGGTGGAAAGGAAAAGTCTGTGAGGAGTAATAAGGATGGTTCTGGTGCTTCTGGTTCTAAAACCATTGATACATCTATAAATACAGAGGAGGAGGTAGAGGTGGAAGGTCTTCCAGTGGAAGAAGAAGGACACTGGAGAAGACAACACAGACTAATCAGACACAACACTTGACTACTGTGACTACAATTACTGATACTCAAACTCTGACAGTCACAAATGCTGACGAAGCTCAGGATGGAGATAGAATTATTAAAACTGATGCTGAGGCTAGTCAATTCATGCAAACTTTGAAGTGCAGAGGGAAGACTACAACTCTTTATAATAAAGATCCCAAAATTCAAAAGTTTTATGAAGCTGCTGCTCTGAAGATATTTCAAAGGGATTATCCTGGAATGACTATTGAACAGATCAAAAAGTTTAAGCAAGAATTTTCTCTGAACAAAACTCAGGTATCTGATGAAGCTGTTACTGTTATGAAGAAGCCTAGAACACAAAGATTTATACAGAAAGGTGTTGTGATCAAGGAGGTCAGCCAAACAAACTCTGATAGGCCTGTGACAAGATCACAGTCTATTATAAATGCTGACAGGAGGAATAAGGGAAATGGAATACTTGAAGAGACTTCTACTCTATCTGCTGAAAAATATCTTGATCCATTATTTGGCAATGCTCAAGCTTGCTAGATTGAAGCAGATACTGAGAAGGAAACTAAGGAGGAAATTCTTTTTCAAGTCAGTAAAAACAAAAGAAAGCAGATTATTGGTGCTGACTGGAAGGAAAAGTTAGACAAGGAAGCGTCAATCACTGACAAAGCTCAAATTGAAGAGGTTAAAACTGATAACCTATCTCAATCAACCTTTGACATTGCTCATGTTGATCAAACATCAATTACTAAAGACCATGCAACAAACTCTGATGATTTAAATCTTGATTACTCAATTCCTGATACAAACACTGATGAGGTTGAAAAGACTGATTTGAGCAAACTATCTATTGCTGAGAAAAGGAAACTTCTGTGGAAGAACAATTTACCACCTCAGGTCAGAAATGATAACAATCTCTGGAAGAAGGTCTTTAGTGAGAATGTGTTAGCCAGAAAACCAGGAACTACTGATGGTTTTGGGGTTGAATGTGAGAGGGTATATCAAGGAGATGCACTGAGCATAAAGGATCCAACTTCACTCACTGATGAGTTAGGAAAAGAACTGCAATTCAAACACTTGAACAAAGTTATTTTAGTTCATGTTGTTAAAGATCACTTTGATGGAAATACTCCTAAAGAGAAGTTGTTGTACTTCCTTTCATCTGGAAAGAGGCTTAAAGTATCTCAGGAGAACATAATGAAGAAGACCTGGCAGGAGTTGGAGTACATACATTGTTTACTGAAAGTTACAAATTCAACAACTGCTAGATGGTCTGAATTCCTCAAAAAGCAGATCTCTATCAAGCAAAGAGGAATTCCTTACAAAATTACATATCCATGCACTCCAAAATATGAACTTCATAATGAGACAATAGCTGATATGCCTAAGAGAAGAGCTCATATCACCAAGCTGTTGGGAATGGATGTCATCAAATTCAATCCAGATGGAAAAGAGATTGGAGTCATACAACTGGATGATTTACACATGAGCAGAGCAAAAATACCTGATCTAAGGGCAGCTATCTACCAGATTGATGATAAACTTCAAGAGCCGAGGGATATAAAGATCAAGATGGAGTTGTACCTAAATAAAGCTGAAAAGAATTTAGTTAATAAGTTCTTTGATGAAGCTTATAGATATAGTAGAATAGAAGATTAATTTTTAATTCATGAACTATTGTTTGTACTTAAGTTTTATTTCTACATTTAGATTTTGTTTTGACATCAACAAATTATGAACTTGTCCTTATGTTTCAAATGTACAAGTTAGGGGAGATTGTTAGATATATTTGATGATAGTTAGTATTTATTTATCAGAAGTTATCTCAGGATGATCATCATTATTTATCATTCATCAGAGTCTGACAGAAGATGACACTATCAGTATTTGGTCATCAGCTTTTGACTGTCAGAGTCTGATCAAGCTACAAATCAGGAGATGATTGATTTCATTGTTTGAGATAAAGATTTGCAGAGATTTGTCGGTTCACAATTCAAGGAAACAGAAGCTGTCAATTACAAGATACTTTGTCATTTGATTTATGTTTGTATATCATATCTTTGTAATTGATAGTGTAGCTGTGTAATATATAAACACAGAGTTTACACTATAAGTGTCGATTATTGTTTAATCATTTGTGTAACCTAGCAGCTCTCAAGAATACTTTTACATTCTTTGACAGAGTACTTGTATTTTATAACAGTTTTCATTCATCAATATAAAAATTGTTCATCAATTACTTGTTATTTTGAATTGATTGTTACATATTGTATTCACCCCCCCCTCTACAGTATATTTCAGACCTAACATGACACTTTCCACTTTTATGATTTGTCAATATAAATGTGCACGCTTTTATCCTCGTTGAATATCTCCTAAATGGTAATGACTCGGGCCTGGGATTAGTTGTGAGGGATGATGAAGGAGCAATCATCAAGATGATCTCAAGGACAATACAAAACTTAATATTAAGAGCTAATGAACTTTGGGGTTTTCTTGCAAGTTTGTGAACATCTTTTTATTAAAAGTTCAACAATGTTCAACTAAAGACGGATAACAGGGGCATTAGAAAGTGACAAGATTAGATGTGGTTCTTGGATCCAAATTACTCGACGGTGATTCAACAGCTTGAACTAAGAAAGAAATACATGAAGCTTAAGTTGCTAGTATCAATGTGCAGAGATAGTCAAAATATGCTGGCAAGGTTTTTGGCAATTGATGATGCCTTGATTCAAACTAAACTGATTGTGTTCAGGCAGACATTTGGTCGTGTGAGAGAAATCTGGAGACTTGACATGGGTCTGGGGGCAATAGATGATAGATTTGATGAATTTTTAGAGGAAGAATATTTGAACATGCAGAGTTAGAAGACGAACAATGAGGTAGATGAATTGATGGACGAGTTTAATTTGGAATCAAACGAAAAAAAGGGGTTTGGCTAGCTCATGATGTTAATAAGCCGAACATGGGGGTTGTCATTAACCTCCCGACTGTTAGTGCTATATATATAGAAATGGGGATGAAGGAAGGGAAGAAGGGGTGATACAAGACGGAGTTGAAATGGTAGATGCCGATAATAAATGAAATGATATGGAAGTCCATGATGGAATAATCAATGGTGAAGGTGGTATAGATTAACAACCACAACTTTAATCGATGAAAAAAATGGATTTTCATAAGGAAGAAGATAGAAGAAATATAACTTTAGACTCTTTCCATATAAGTCACTGAACTTAGCATGTTGGGTGAGTATTTAAGACCAAATTATCGCTAACACATATACAGGTCATTGTATAATAAAAACAAACATTTGACAATTTCCTCTTACTACAACACCCAGGGCCCGATCTACAGCAAACATATGTAATAACATATCATACCGCGATTTTTTTCGCAGCACGTGTAAAGTTGAATTTATCGTATGAATGTATGGGGGCCCATTTTTTCATGTACCGCGGTCTTTTTTTGCTATATGTTATGTTACAAAAATCGTTTTTCGTGGACCATCCATCCATCATATTTAATGGAGCAAAAGCAAAACCCAGCAACATCTAACCATAAACTGACTCAATCACGTTTTTTAAAAAAGATTATACAATCATAAAATGAAAAAACTAACCTAACAAATCTCCACATCGCCGGGACAATTTTGTATTTATATTACTTTAAATTTATATGTTTATAAATTTGACTCAACATTCAAAAAACAATACACTTATAAGTAGGGATGTTCAAAAAATCCGAAGCCCGAAATCCGATCTGGAAAAAAGCCCGAAAAATCCAATCCGGTAAAAAGCCCGACCCGGCCCGAAACCCAAAAAATCCAGATAAAAGCCCGGATTTAAAAAAGCTCGGTTCTAAAAAAGCCCGGATAAAAGCCCGGTTCGGCCCGGTTAAAAATTCGAATTTTTTATATAAAATTTATGAATATAAAATATATTTCATAAATTTTTAGAAATAATATTATACAATTTGAAGCAATTGAGGTATATTTGGTTGAATTTTCTACTTGTTAAAGTAAATAACAACCGTTAGTGCTTTAGGTTAATGAATCATTGACTGTAATATTAAATAATATTAAAGAGGGGAACTGTTGAATATAATATTAAAGAAAATTATTTGTTTCAGTATCTAACTACTCTTTCTTATATTTTGAGATATTTTTTTTCTTCAGTACCTAAACTACTCACAAATCGAGTCACAAAATATGAATTAATATTTAATATATAATTAAAAAAAGCCCGAATAAAAACACGGCCCGGCCCGCGGGTCTAAAACGAGCCTCATATTTTAGAAGAAACCCGGCCCGATCCGTTTTGAAAAAGCCCGGGCTTTTTAAGGCCCAGATAAAGTCCGACCCGATGGGTTTTTTGTGCACCTCTACTTAGAAGTATAATTATACATTTTATTTAGAATTTATTCAACAATTACTAAAAATGTAATACAACTATTATAATATAGTATAACATTTTAAAAATGTATATTTTTTGAATTAGATATACTTTTAATCTAAATATTTCTCATTACTTATATTGTTATATATCAGGCGATTGTTAACTCAATCATATTAAATATTTAAGAGCATATTTCAATTATATTTTATGGTACCAATTTGGCTAAAAATGACAAATTGATCTCAATCTTATTAACTATCAAGAAAT
>PHNY01297283.1:1227-13743 GCA_003724115.2 Anethum foeniculum
CTTCCTGTAACTTGTTTCAGGTATTCATGCTGTGTTTGCTGGCTGGATGTAGCATCTGTTGGTTCAACACGGTGTGTTTTGTTCTCTGCATCAAAAATTTCCCAACTAATCGACCTTTAGCAATATCTCTCACTGTAAGCTTCAATGGTGTAAGCGCAGCTTTGTACAACCTTGCTGCAAAAGCATTTGATTCATCATCGAATGATTTATACCTTCTTCTTAATGCAATTATACCCCTTTTAACATCCATAGCAGCTCTAATTCCAATCTTACGACAACCTCCAGTGGACCCTCTTCCTACTGAAGCTGTTAAACGTGACCAGCTAATATTTTTGCTGCTAAATTTTCTTGCTGTCGCCACTGGCCTCTATCTTCTCGTACTCCCTTCAAGAGATACATCATCAGCTCGTCTCCTCTTCTGTGGTGCCATTCTCCTTCTTATTCTTCCTTTAGGTATCCCTGGTGTTGTATATGCTCGTGATTGGTTTCACCGTACAATTTATTCAAGCATTCGTGTTGAGGGCTCAAGTTTCGTTCTTGTTGATCATGATGATCTTGAACTTCATAAGGAGTTGATTAGTCAGGAGAATACTCCAGTACTTAATGGAGTATCTTATGCTGGTATTAATGATGGTTCTTCTAATCACATTATTGAAAGTGTCACTAAATCTAGTGAAGGATGTTGTGTGGCGATAATTGAAAGAGATTGCTTGGTAATGCTTGGGGAAGAGCACAAGGCAAACATGCTTATTCGTAGGTTGGATTTTTGGCTATACTACTTTGCTTACTTTTTTGGGGGTACAATTGGACTAGTGTATAGCAACAATTTAGGACAGATATCGCAATCACTTGGACTGAGTTCAACAACCTCATCTCTTATCACGCTATATTCAGCTTTCTCATTCTTTGGTCGCTTACTGTCAGCAGCTCCAGATATCATGCGAACGTAAGAACAGTACATCAGTTTCTTATATTAAATTTGCAATTTAATGTATACAAGTGCTTCTACGTTACTGATACAACATTCTTAATTTTGCAGGAAGATTTATTTTGCCAGGACTGGGTGGTTAGCCCTTGCGCTCTTACCAACACCAGTTGCCTTCTTCTTGCTTGCCACAACAGGCAGTGAGATGGCATTGCAAGTAGGCACAGCACTAATTGGGTTAAGTTCCGGGTTCATATTTGCTGCTGCTGTTTCAATAACATCTGAGCTTTTCGGACCTAACAGTGTGGGTGTCAACCATAATATTCTCATAACCAATATCCCAATTGGATCACTTTTATATGGTCATCTATCTGCTCTTGTTTATGATTCCAATGCAAGTGCTAACATTCAAATGCTGTCCAACTCATTGTTGTGCATGGGAAGAAAATGCTACTTCTTGACATTCGTAGGGTGGGGATGTGTATCTGTTTTGGGGCTAGCATCAAGTGCTCTTTTGTTTGCAAGAACTCGAACAGCTTATGATCGATTTGAAAAGAACAGAAGATCTTCAGAGCTGCTTTAACACCGGAACTTATAGTTTGTATTTACAAGATCCTGGAACATGGTTCAAGGAGCACTCAGTGTGCAGAGTCAACAGTGCTTATACTTGTGCCATTCCATGTCCAAGTATAACAGCTGAAATCTTACATAACTGTACTTGTTCACATTTCAATTTGCTGAGATATATAATAGCTACTTTACAGTAAATCTTTTGGTCGAATTTTTCATTATCCGGAAATTTTCCGTGCATGAGTCTGTTACCAGAAACGGAAGTACTTGTGCTAAAAGAGGAGAATTTAGTTGATTGAGGTGTTACTTATTGTAAATATAATATACTCCTGTCAAACAATGATAAATAGACAAATTTACTAACCAACCATTTGAAACTACTATCATAATTTTTTTGCTTCTTGTCTAAATAGTAGATAATAATAAATTTCTTACACATTCTCTGTGTAGAGATGCTAACATTCATATTTCAAACAAAATTGAAATTTCTCTATCAGCTAGCCAAAGAAATATGTAGAAAAATATATCTCTATAGTGTGTTGGTTGGCTAGCTTATGGGGTAAGTTCAGCCATTCAGGCGTTGGGTTGGCTGTGACCTACCAGTCCCAAGTGCCTGTATTAGAAAGTCTCTGTGTGAAAGTTAAGTAAAATGCTTGGGCACTGGTACAAACTTTTACACACACACACCAGAAACATGTAAATTTATCTATGACTTGCCTGTGCAGATTCCCTTGCATGGGATTTCAATTATTTGAGTGATTCAGTAATGTAAATGATTATCGGTAATTTTGACAATGCATAGGAACATCAGGGAGCATTATTTGAAAGAAAATGTTTGCAAGTGTTCGCCATAATCAATTGTCTACTTCCTGTCCCAAAAGTCAGGGTCAAAGTCTTTTTTATTAAAAAAAGAAAAGAGGATAAGATTGTGTAAATGGAGAGAGCTTTCTGATGCAGGAGCTCGGTAACCTTTTTGGTGCACATCCAGATTATTCCTAGGGATTAATAAAAACAGGATACTCTTTCCTCTTTGTTACATTGTTTTCACTAAGAGTATTTCTTCCTGGTTTCGGAGAAACTGGCCATTGGCCAGAAGTCACAGCCATGTCTTCTAGCGGCTGCAATGCTTCAAGTGTTTCAATGATTTGAGGCATCTTTGGCCTATCTCTCGGATTTGAACTCACACACTGTAGTGCCAAATTTGCCATTTTTTTTGCTCCTTTAACCGAGTATTGTCCTGAAAGCTGTGGATCCATAATGAAATGTAACCTTCGACTACCAGCTAAGTATGGTTTTGACCAATCAACCAGGTTGTATTTTCCCCCTCTTGTTCTCTCCATAGCTCTTCGTCCTGTTAGTAGTTCAAGCAGAACTACTCCAAAGCTATAGATATCGTTACTGGTTGTCAAGTGTCCTGCATATTTGAATATAAATCAGTCACGTATAACAATGTACTGCAGTTGTTCTCTAGATTCCGCGATAATATATTTGAAGAGTAGTTACCTGTGCTGACATATTCGGGAGCTGCATATCCATGAGTACCCATTACACGTGTAGTGACATGTGTATCTGTTCCTTGAGGTCCCAATTTTGCAAGTCCGAAATCTGACAATTTTGCATTGTACTCCTGGTGGACAAAAAAAAACAACCTCATAAGACATACATTATGTTTCATCAATTGACTGTATATATGCATACAAATATTGTATAATTTAACTAGACACACAGACAAACACATATAATAAACGTACAGAATCAAGAAGGATATTTGAAGTTTTGAAGTCACGGTATATAACAGGTTTCTCAGCACCATGCAAGAAAGCCAGGCCTTTGGCTGCTCCTATACTAATCTTTAATCTGGTGCTCCATGTCAATGAAACATGTGATATCCCTTCATCATTATTTTTCCATCAAAATTCATTGAATAATCTTTTAGAGAAAGCATATTAGGTAATAATGTAATGAAAAATATTCGTACTCTTGAACAGATGATTTTCCAAGCTTCCACGAGGCATAAACTCATAAACAAGAAGTCGTTCTGCATCTTCACAACAATACCCGATCAATTTAACCAAGTTTGGGTGCCTCAACTGCCCCAGAAATATCACCTCTGCCTACAACAAAAAGAAAAAAAAAATTAATATGCAAACTGCAGAAAGACTCAATCTTTTCCAGAAGCTAAGTCAAGTTTCTGCCATCTGTCAAACTTAACTCTTTTAATTTTGTAGTTTTTAAAACATAAGGATCAACATAACTAATTACTAATATTTTTGGATGAAGTTGAGGGTAGACAGAAGCCCTGTATCTGTGCATTTTTATCTCAGAGTTGGCTATGGGAACTAACTCGAAGTTATCTACATACTTAAATCTTGGTAATGCTCGGAGAAGATCACAAGGCAAACATGCTTATTCGTAGGTTGGATTTTTGGCTATACTACTTTGCTTACTTTTTTGGGGGTACAATTGGACAGATATCGCCAGGGGCGGAACCAGAAATATAATTTAGGGAGACCGAATAATTATTCGGGGGCTGAACCAAATTATTTTATATTTTTTTAAAATTTTATACTAAAATTTCAGTGAATTTTGACAGTTGGCGGGGGTCAGGACTCACTCCAGTCCCCCCCTAGTTCCGCCCTTGGATATCGCAATCACTTGGACTGAGTTACAATCTCATCTCTTATCACGCTATATTCAGCTTTCTCATTCTTTTGTCGCTTACTGTCAGCAGCTCCAGATATCATGCGAACGTAAGAACAGTACATCAGTTTCTTGTATTAAATTTGCAATTTAATGTATACAGGTGCTTGTACGTTACTGATACAACATTCTTAATTTTGCAGGAAGATTTATTTTGCCAGGACTGGGTGGTTAGCCCTTGCGCTCTTACCAACACCAGTTGCCTTCTTCTTTCTTGCAGCAACAGGCAGTAAGATGGCATTGCAAGTAGGTACAGCAAGTTCCGGGTTCATATTTGCAGCTGCTGTTTCAATAACATCTGAGCTTTTCAGACCTAACAGTGTGGGTGTCAACCATAATATTCTCATAACCAATATCCCTATTGGATCACTTTTATATGGTCATCTATCTGCTCTTGTCTATGATGCCAATGCAAGTGCTAACATTCAAATGCTGCCCAACTGGATTTTCAAAAAAGTATTTTGTTATTTCAATATTATATTTAACTTAAATTATAAGAAGTAATTTATGTATGACATTATCAAAGTTTAAATGTTGGGGACCTGGCGCAAGTTTTGCTCGCCTATAAAGAGGACCACTCAAAGGGGATAACTCGTAGAAACTTATTCCCAACTAATGTTAAAATGAACTGAAATTTAACAGAAAAAGAAAAAAATACAGACAAGAATTGCATGCATGATAGAAATAATTCCGAAAGTAATACTATAATACACACAACTAAAAAACTTACAAGCCATTCCCTGTGACCTTGTTGTCCTTGAACATTAAGAAACTTAACAGCAACAGCTTGAGCCTTAAACCCTCCCTTCAAATTATCATCCAAATAACCTTTATAAACCTTCCCAAACCCTCCTTCCCCTAACAAAAAACCCCTAGCAAAACTCTGCGTTGCATGTCGTAATTCGCTCAACTTAAAATCAAACAAATCACGACCAAAATTGTGCATCAACTCTTCACTAATCATCCCAGTTGAAGAAGAACTACTAATATCAGATATCGAAATTCGACGAAGCAAAGGCAATGGAGCAACATTGTTCGAACCATCAGATTGTGAAGCACGACGTCTGTTATAAATTGGTTTATCATCAACTGAACAGCAGTTTGCAGCAAAGGGTTTCCAGGATTTTGATCCTTTCATTTTTTGGTTGAAGGGATTAGTTGAGAAAAAATATTTAAGCACATAATTTGTATATGTATGGATGCTGTGATAAGCAGTAATTATGATAACAATCCCTATATTCAGAGATAAAAAGATCTGATTATTATTTAAAAAGATCTGATTGTTATTCAGGAATAACAATTAAGAGCTGAACAAACTATCATTGATAAAAATTGATATTATTGTTTTCAATTTTATTTTTTCACATGTTCAGCTTTACAGTTAATTGTTTTTGTTTTTATTTTTATAACCTACAAATTGTATAAAATAATAAATTATCCAAACACGTAATAACTTAAATTTTCACTTTTCTTAAACTTAAAATAAATTTAAGTTGCAAGTGGTCTTTTTTAAACTTGCTGGGAGGACTTTTAACTCTTTTTATATAGAAAAAATTCAACCAACATTGTCTTTGAAAGAGTACAAAATAATCTTGATATTATTATCAACAATAAACAACATATATAAATACATAAATGTTTTCACAAAAAAAAAAAAAATTACTTGCTAAATAGATAATCAAAATTTACAAATTTAGACAAGCAAAAACCTCTAGAGGAGCCATATGTGATTATTTAAGGTGAACCGTTCATTTCTAATGTGTTGTGTACAAGAGCATTGTCCACTCTTTCTACATAGGCTGATGGAAACCATCCAGTTCTACCCATGCATTTACCTTCAGACCATCCACTAGGAGCAACCTGTTTAGGAATTACGCAAAAAGACACAGGTTATGTCACTTGCTGATCGGAATTCGGAAAAGTCGGAAATATAATAAAGCAAATTTCTGTTAAAATTATCGAGAATTTTCATTATGTTTGGCGTCTTCCATGACTTCTCAAATACTTTCTCAAGAAATGAGTCTATTTACATCTGAACTTCCACAACTATATTTACAAGTTGTGGCTTGTTTGTTCTGGTTCTTACCAAAATATTTGAGCAAACATTACAGGCTAAAGGTCAAGTGCGGAGGAAATATGCACAGCAACGGTTTCTCTTATGGTTACTCAGTAACAGGCAGTGTATGTGTTTGTTGAAGATTCTTTAATACAAGAAGTTAATAAGAGCTAGTAATCAATAATAACCATAAGATACTCACTTTGATAATAGGATCAGCAAAATAGGAAAAGTACCTTGTAAACCGCGACATATTCATCAATTGCTAAATTTAGCTCACCATCAGTTTGAGCATCAAATGTGTGTTTAACCTGTGTGACAATGTTCGAAATTCAGCCAAATCAACTTCAAGAGAGCAAGTTATGCCAACCAAAATTAACTGTATTTTTCACGTCATCTGTCTACAGTGACCTTTAATCATAGCAAATCCAAACCTTTAATATTGTTGTCTGAGAACATATTTGCTAAAAAAGGATAATACAGCATACAGTACTTTATTAGTCAAACAGCTTACCTTTGCCATAAAGTAGTCATGACCTTCATTATCAGTTGCCTGATCATCAGATCCACTTAAAGTATCCTTGGGTGCAGGTGGAGCATTAAAATTTCCTTGATGATTTGCTGGTTTCCACGAGGACTCTATTAGTTGCATCTCCAATATCATCTGAATAAAGTAAGATGCAATTTTTAAGGACACGACCATTTTTCAAAATTTCTACCCTGAGTGTGTTTTTAAAAGTGCATTATGGCGTACCTTGGAATGTAGCTCATCTAAAATGTCTAGAGCATATACATGATAAGATCTCTCAGCACCCACCTGTGATTTGAAAACGTAAGGACCATACAGTTTTATCATAAACAATAAAGGTGGAAGATGAAACAGCCCAAAACTGCGCCTTCCCCCTGGAGTTAATTAACAACTAATGCTGAGAGTATCTGCCAGTCTCATTTTGACCAATCAACAATCCACACATTAAAATTTAATTATAAAGACATCAGACGACCAGTCCGAATTGTCAACTCTCTCGACTACAAAACCATAACTTGTAAAGAACAGAATGGCGCTTACTAGAATCGCAACTTTAGTTTATTGTATCCGGAGAAACTAATGTCCCATTGGTTGGAAGGAATGAAATTACATCGAATGAAAATTTATACTACTATTGTGTAGAAAATTTTATAGTGTTCCTTTTGCAATTCAATTTAAATCAATTTGAACTAGAGCAAAATCCACCAATTTGAAAAACAATGCTTCATTCTCCTTGGTCTCTCCTACTAATTTCCCTTCCAATCCCCATCATTATTTTTTCCATTTTAACCTCTTCCATCGTTCTCTTCCAGCTTTAGTTGGCATAAAAATTTTCATTCCATTCATACCCCAGTGCCAAAAAGGAGAAGAAGCAATTTAGTAATTTGTTTATCATGTTCAAACTGCCCATTCCTTTCCTTTCCTTTCCCACAGCTGCATGCCAAGAGTAGATGATTATTGATTATGCAAGCACCCAGATCCCAGGACAACCAAACATTACCATTATATTGCCAACAAGAATACAGAACCCGCAAAAAATAAATAAATAAATAAATAAATCACTGTACCATGGTAACAAGCTTTTGGAAAGTTAGCTGTTGCTGCTGATCCTCTACTGACAACATAGCAGTGGTTGCTTCTCTCTGGAGTACCACCATGGAAGCTCTATGATCTTTCAATCTTGCTTCTGCATTTTTAAGTTTAATGACACTCTCTACAGAAGCATCTCTGCTTCTTGATTGACGTTTTATTACTTCAGCTGCCTAATGCAAAGAGGTGTAAGCAATAGAAGAAACTCTAGCTGCATAATTTAATTTATCACAATACACCCATACTGAAATCAGTAATACCTGAGATTCAACCTCTTGCCTAAGTCTTTCACAACGACGAGTCAAGTGTCGAGCATCTTCCAGTGGAGCGCCTGTTATTGATGCCCGTAGTGGATTGGATACCTGTGACTTGCTAACATTAATTCTGACATGAAAAGGAGGAAGACCCCTCAAAGAAAATGTATATATAGATATAAAATTAAGTTGGCTGGAGAAACAATGAGAGAAAATGAAAAAAGAGAGAACTATATTTAATAAACAGATTATATAGAAAAATAACTCTTAATAATGCAATGAAGGTTGAAAATAAAACTACATCATGTAAACATATTTACACAATGTAGAATCTCTAAGAACCCAAACAAACTTTCTAAAATAGAAACTGTATCAGCAAGAAAGAATATCAACTTCACTATCCCCATTATATAGCAAAATTAAAAGAAAGAGATGACCCAATTCAAAATAATAACCTAACATCTGCTGATTAGGTTAACACACCCTGATGCTATTATGTGGTGAGAGGGGGAAGAGGGGAGGGGGGATCATAATATATAGTGACTTTTTTTTAGGAACTGGTTGATAGCTTAAGATTTCTGCAACCACATTGAGGATATGATGTTTCATAAAACGTTTATGACACTCCTCTGTTAGACTCTAAATCGGTTTGTATAAATACATAACATAAAGGAGAAATATGTGTTATCCACTTATCGAGTATGCTTCATAAGCTCTATCTTAAGATCTCCTTGTCATACATATCTTCACATATATATAACAAGACAAAATTTTACCTATATACCTGATCAACAAAGATGCCAACCATAGTTTCCTTCTCATCTTCTATGGAACTATGTGCAGTTCCAAATTGCATGACAGCTCTGGAAACTGAAGAACTGGCTTCTTGATATTCATTTGCAAATTTGCAACAATTTTCCGCCAACTTTCTAACTACAAACAGGGTCCGATACTATGCACTTTTAGTAACAATTCCAAAAATATTTCTGTAAAGAAGCCAGAACCACACTCACCAATCTCCAATTGCTTTTTGGTTGTTGAAACAGAACTTTCAACGCCACGAACAATTTCCCTCTGAAAATGCTGCAAATCACGAGATTGGAAGAGTTGATGATAGGGTCAAAGCTCTTCTATTTTGGGAGATTTACAAACAGGTACATCTACATTGTAAAAAAGGACTTCATGACAAACCTTAGTTTCCCTGGTAGAATTGTACAAATTTTGAAGCTTTTGGTAACCTTGAAGTTCATCATCATCAAAAATGTCTGTTTCTTTACCCAATTGCTTTAAAATAGCCTGCATAAATATGCCAGTCTTAAGATCAAAACTGTGATGACTTCTTGGATAGTGGCTTTGTCCAAGAGTATAACAATGTCAACTTCTTTTTTATTGATGGAACAACCACATTTCTAAGGAAAATAAGCTTTGTGAATGGAGTCAAGGAAAAGATAAGAAGAGGGGAGATGTCTACTACAAATGCCAACAGTGGATGATTGGAAAAAATTAAATTTACTATTCCAAGTTTGCAGCATTAAGTTGGCATAAATCCCCTAATAACAGCAGGCAGCACTTTAGGTTCGTCATTGTGCGCTCTAATCAGCTGTTTACATTGCTCATCTGACTCTTTAAAAATCTATACGACTCCCATTTAATTCAAACTCTGTACACAAAATAATGTTGGAAGGTACAAAGGATGTTAAACCCAAGGATGATTAAATTGGTTACGTTGCAAGTATGTGTAGAGCCCAAAGTGAAAAGCCAAAAAAACTACCATGTGGGTTTCCCCAAGTCACACGTAAATTTACATAAAGAAATCATTTTCAAGACAGGGAAATCGAGTACCATTTTATCAAGTTCATAAATCATACAATTGCATTATCAAACATTAATACAGACGTAATCAATCATGAACTTTTAAGTGCATCTTACTAAATTCAAATAGCAATATTTCGATCTTGCTATTTTGAACAAATGTACTACACAATAAGGTCATAATACACCTCAATTCAACCTAAGTGTTTTAACAGCTTCCCTCACTCGAAACCCCATCTAAGATTAAAACAGAGATCACTACGAGCTCATACAGAAGCAATAAATTCAACATTAGTATCTTAAGTTGTCCCGACCACTTGATCAAAAAGACCTCAAACACAACTTAAGCTTCAATATTCACACCATATTGCTGTCTACACAATCAACACAACAAATTCATCAAAAAAATTAACTACCCACTTACAAAAACACAATCTTTAATCAAAATCAAAGCCAAGAATCAAAAGGGTAACAATAAAAATTGCATCTTTTTACTTAGCAAGCATAAAAATTGAATCTTTTTAAGCTAAAAGTTGACAAATCAAGAACTTGATCAAGAAAACACATAAAACAAATCATAATCAAAATGGGTATTAATAAAAAGATTAAAAACCTGCTGTTGTTTAGCTACTTGTTCTCTAAATTTGCTGGCTTGTCTTTTAATTGCCTCCATTTTTGCTTGATCTTGTGCTTACTACACACCACTTATAGTCTTGCACTTCTACTATCTTCAAGAATTATACATACATGTTTACAGAATATGTGTGTGTGTGTTTTGCAGCATCTAGAAAAGGGGTTGAATATCTAAAAGCATAACTGTTGTTCTGACAGTAGGAGAAAGAAATGGGAATTTTCATTTATTTTACTTTTATGAAGACTTTCCAGAAAAGGTTGCACGTGCCATAAGTATATACGCACGTGAGTAAAAACCTTTTGGTTTTTTTGGTTTTGTTTGTAAATCTCGCAATATTTTATTTATTTAAAAATTTGATATTCTTAAATATGTGGTCATTTTTAGAAGAAATAAGATAGATTTATTATGTGAAATTATGGGATATATATTTATAATTGCAAATTTGATCAAAAAATTAAAGGGCTTTTTCCAAAAATATGAATTTTTAAATTTTTTTTGCAAAATACGTATTTTAAAGATTTTAATTGTGAAAATACGATTTTTAAGAAAAATTTGCAAAAATACGGCTTTGCAACCCATGCAACCTAATGCAACCAAAAAAATTTCAGTTATTTTTCAGAAAACGTAAATAAAGTTACATATCTGGTTTCTTTTGGTTGCAGACTGTATTTTTACAAATATTTTCAAAATATAAGAAAATAGCAAAAAAAATTAAAAATAATATATTTTTGATAATTTCTCAAAATTAAAACTATGTCATTAAAACACTTGACCTAAATCTTATCATATACTACAAAAAATTAATTTTCTTCCAACATACTATAAATAGTAGGAATAGGAACTTACGTGTTGTGTCCATTAATTTAATGCAAGATTTTTGTATGCTAATTTAATTCGTTATGAATAGACATATGAGTCTATGACGGGCTGGAGTTATCGATGAAGTTGCTGATTAGCTATAAATAAATATACAGTTTTAGAGAATTATGACAACAGATGTTTAATCTAGCTTATAAAATAGCAATTTTTCTCTTATTTATTTACTATACTCCCTCGGTCTTTTTGAATTTTATACTAATGATAGGGGTATAGAGGTTAAGAAAATTTTAATTTCTTAATTTAGTAAGAAAAAGTAAAAAAAAGTGGGAAAAATGGTGGGACAAATCAATATTATTTAATATGTTAGGTGTAGTGAATGTAAGTAAGTATAGTTATTTTTTATATTATAAAATTTTAATATTTTTTGTAACTTTATAGAATTGAATAGAATATTAAAAAAAAAGTACAGAATTGAATGGGACCGAACAGAAAAATGAAGAAGAAATAGATATATATATTACAAATGATAGTCTTTACAAACAATTGAAACAAAAAAGGTCCGGACATTTTTCTAGTAACACTTGGGATGTGTACATACTTTTCAAAGGGTAAAAAGGACAGTACCAATTTACCAAAAAAGTTGAAAAGTTTATTATTAAGAACATGGAAGCACAGGACTAGAGATGGCCATCGGGTCATTTCGGGGTCGGGGAGTGGAGTGCTATCCCCGCCCCCGATCCCCGAACCAGAACCCGCCCCGATTTCTGAACGGGGATTATTTTGCTCCCCGCCCCCGATCCCCGAACCAGAACCCGCCCCGATTTCTGAACGGGAATTATTTTGCTCCCCGATCCCCGTCCCAAACGGGGAACGGGATCCCCGTGGGTAATCGGGGATTTTAATAATTTTTATCAAATTAAATTATATATTTTTTTAATACATATTTAATAAAAAAAATTTAATAAATTATTATCCATAAATGTACTTTAAATTCAATAAGAATTTGTATATAAATGTATTTATAATAAATGATAATATTAAAATTATTATTACTAAATCATATTCTAATATGAAATTTTTATATAATAAAAAAATTAAAACATTTAAACATTAAGAATGTATATATAT
>PHNY01297292.1:1200-12176 GCA_003724115.2 Anethum foeniculum
TAATGTAGAAAACTGATGAGGTAAAAAAGGCAGCATAAAAGGGAGTTCAATTGAATATTGAAAAGACAAAAGTCACTTGCAAGAAGTGCAACAAACAGGGGCACAATTCAAGAACCTGTAACAAGAAGAAGACAACACCGACACTAGAAGGAGAAGGTCCATCCACAAACCAACAACAACAAAAGAAGAGAAGTGGAGCAGGAAAAAGAAAGACTCCATCTGCAACTACTAAGGATGGGACTGCAGGCCAAGCTTCAAAGAGGGCACCTACCAAAAAAAAGGCTCCCAACCCAGCAACAAAGAAATGACCGCAGTTTCATATTGATCATGATATTTGTATGGTATGTGACCTTATTGTGATTTCCAAACTTGGGTCTGTTTCATTTAGCTTTTGAGAACTTATGTGTTATTTTACCATGTTGTTTTTGGTTTGTCTCAGAACCAATTTTGGTCTGCTTTTGTGTTGTTTGGAACTAGACAGATATGAATTGTTGCAACATGTATTGACCATGGAAATCAATGAAAATATTGTGATCATTTTGACATTTTCTTTTTAATGCAATTTTGTTCTATAAAGGTAGTGAACACTAAGAATTAACAATAACAGTGGCATTACATACATTAGCTGAAATTAGTTAAACATCAAGGACTTGCATCAAGCAAGTGCAACAATTTACTTCAAACATATCACAAACAAACAGATACACAGAATGATACATATAATCTTCCATTTCTTAGCTTCCTTCTTCCACTTCTTTACTTCTTCTTCCTGATCAAGTTGCATTCTTCGAACTGCACCCAAATATTCTTCTTCATTGGTTCGAATTCAATTCAAAAGTCCAGCAATCACACTTCGACTTCGATGGCAAAAAGGACCATCAACCCACCGAAAGTAACCACACCCATTAGATGCACGAACACATCCTAAAAATCTTCGACCTCCATATATTTCAGTCCATGCTGTCCTCTCCACAACCCATTCACCACAATTACAAAAATTAGCCATTAAAGATGATTTCAGGTGGAAGATATAGTGGACATTCAATTTTCTAGGTTTTCGTCTTTCAATTGGGGACTAACTCAGTTATATACACAATATACATACAATATAGCCGTTACAAATTAGTTTGACCAATCTGCCCTCGCTAAACTTAACGTTCTGTTAAGTTTTAAACGGTGTATGTGCGGAGCCCCCAAAGTATATGGAAAAAGTGCAATTAGCCATGCTTTTGTCGACTTTTTTGTTTTGGCCATCAAAGTGAGAATGTAAAATAGTTCAGGCACCCAAAGTGCAATTTATTAGTCTTTTAGATAATCTAAATGATAGATAATACTATTGGAGTATATATCAAAACCCTTAACTAAAATTTTATATAATAATAATAGTCAATCATTATACATTTAACATTGGAGATGCTCTAATAGATCTTGAACTTTTTTTTAAATAATTAAGCTTATAGTCATACAAATAAGTATTTGCTCTCACAAATTTCGGTGGTGAACGAGCATTGAACCCGAAACTGAGACGATAAGAAATAAACTCTTACCGCTTGAGTTATCTCGTAGCTTTGGGTTATTTAAAAATCAATTAAGACTTTCTACTATTAAAAAGTAATCCCGCTTTAAAAACATTAGAGATTTCATTTTATTTTTTGTCAAGAATACATTTGTAACTTAATTGTTTGATTCCCAAATTTAAATTTACGATATATGCATGGCTGTCATGACAAAGGTACTTGGCCTTAACTTCGTACAATCTTCTGATATCATATATGTGTCACCAAATGACTCTGTAAAGATTAAGGAAAGCATCTATGCTGATATATCCATATATAACTATGGAAAAAAATTGATAATTATTGAAAAGAGTCGAGCGAAACAGATTGTATCAAATCTAATAATACCACAGGGGCCGGGCCAATTCTTTATAGAGTACTTTAATATGCGGCAATACTTGACTAATTTGTATACCTTTTTAATTGGCCTAGCATAACTTGCAGTCTTGCACCATGGTACTCAAAGGCACCAGGGCAGGAGGAACAAAATTGAAAGACAGAAACGGATTTCTCTTTTGACTCCGAATTTCTCACTTACAACAGTAGCAAGATATCGAGAATTCGAATCCAATGCACAGTATCTAAAAGTTTAATAACAAAAAAATGCATAAACCGAAGCCAAGTAGAGCATCAATTTAGCGCCTATTTTTTTGATTGCGTACTTATATAGTAGATTAATTAGTATAGTAGGGAATTTTTATAACAGTTTTGGAATGAATTGGATGTAAATCCTTGGTTTAATGCCTGTCTTAACAGGAATAACTTCACTGTCAGCAACAAAACTATGAACCGACCTTCAACCACACTGCCTACTTTAAATTTGGTTGTTTCCATCTGCATTTCGAGTCACTGGGACTCTTCTGATATTCTGATACTCATTTTATTAAACACGACTCGTGCGCTTGTCAGAAATCAGGTGTTGATACGCTATAATTAGTTACTGCTTTGAGCCGATGTTCATGCAGTGTTGGCCAAGTAAAATTAGCTAATGTAGTGAAATCAAAACAGAATTTCTCATGGTTTAGTGGAGGTGCCTTTAACTTATTTTGGAAAAGTTCACTACAAGTTGTGCTCTTCCACTGTCTAAAGATTTTTTCTGAAATTTAGTACTTAAAGACTAGCCTCAACTGGAATCTAATATCATGTTCTGCTATAAATTTCAAAACTTTGTTAATGTTGGAACTGAAAATATTCAAAGTATTGATAGGACTAGAAGTAGCATGGAGTTGTGTACAAGTGAACCAGTGATCACACAGTGGTACCTATACCAAAGAACCTGGCTACGAGGCCTCATATAATACGCAAATTGCATTGAAATAATATCCAGATGAAATGACTTCATGATATTGAGTTGTTAAATGCATTTTATGGATGAGTTCACATTTTCCGTAACAACTCAATTCTTCCAAGGACGGGTTTGGTTTGCTAATAAAATGAACTTTATTAGAAAAAATAATATATACCAATTCTTTGTGTAACGAGAAGCACAGCTTTGTTCTTGATTGTTTTGAAACACATCTTACAACTGGATTTCCAAAGGACTTGGTGTTGATTAATGCCTTAAAACCATGGAAAATTGTTGAGATCAATAAAAAGAATGTTTGAAAATCGAAATTTGACTCTGATCTGAAAAGAACAAATCTTCTGGGACATTAGCAGTTCGGAACTAGCTTCAATGCCAACCAATTTAAAGTGTTAAAGTGAGAATCTTGTCTAATCCATATAACGTTCTTAGACCTGTGTCTAATCTTCTTTCTTTCGTTTATTTCAATACTAAGATATTTAGAAACAAAAGAAAAAATTATTTTATAGCTTGGATAGAGTCATGTGGCTATATGTTCTTGCATTGTCTTTCTGATGAAGGTGGCTCAGACATGGCATGTGATTTTGTGAAGAGAATAATCACCCCAACCCCTTGCTAGAACGAAAGGAGTAAAAGATATATGGGGGTGCTGAACCTAAAAGGAAGTCTAAAATTTTATTTTATTTTTGCATATTACTTCTTATTCTTAAATATTCTTTTACATTTAATTTAAGCTTTGTTCTTCTCCACCACACTTTTTCTCACGAAGTATTGTGAGATGTTATTGTTCCCCCAAACCAGGTTGGCCATAGCAGATTCCAGACTGGCCCTTCATCCTATGGCTTGCTCCGTGTTGAAATGTTAAAGCCGATAAATTTTTGGAATCGCATTTATAGGAGTCGAAGTACCTGAGAGTTTCACAAAGTAAACTAGAGATCAATTGGCATATGTACTTGTGTAATCTGGCTACGGGAACTCATATACTACATCAACATCATTGGAACAATATCCAAGTGATGGACTTCAAGATATTGAATTGTTCCATGCATTTTGCTGATATTTTCACAATTTTCAAAAAAGTTAATCAGGTAGATCAGAAGAAATCTTTATAGTTTTCTTCTGTAGACAAGTCCATTTTACTAAAGACATTGTCCGTCATGAAAATGAACTTGGCATGGACAAATTTCTTAGGTTATTGACAAAATAAAGATTAATTGATTGTTTACAGAAGATTGTAGGTATTTTTACTGCTGCCTAGAGGAATTTGTGGGCGCTACGACACGACACAGACACACCAGATACTCAAAAGACTAATCTACAACTCTGATTTTCAAAAGACTTGATGCTTACTTTGATGCCTGAACAAAATGTTAGATATCAGAAATGTAGCATGTGAAAATTGACATCTTATCCGAATAGAACCAATGTGAACTCTCAAAGATTAGCAGTACTACGAAGATCTAGGTTTACGGCCAATCAAGTTAGTGGGAATCAGGTCTAATCCTTGTGTTCTTAGATTTGTCGCCTGTTATATACAGAGCATGGATCGGAAGATCAAGTGATTTTTCTTTCCATTCACAAAGTATTATGATTTAAAGATTAACTAATATTCTTTACAGATTTTTCACACGGGTGATAATTAATGTAGTCAAGTGTAGACATAAAGTATCACATATGACAGGCAATTGGAAATTGATCATCATAAGGTCATGCTGTTGGAATTTTCTTCCGAGGTTCAAATCTCTTAAATACGTATTTCAAAGGACAAACGGGCGATAAATGCACAAGAATGCGTGATTTTTCTATCTTCACTTCATATCATCTTATATAGCTAGGTAATCTATTTGCTAAACACAAACAGAAGAACACTGGTTTGGTGTCCCCGACTACCTGCATTATCTTTCCTCATGTAGGTGATTCGGGCATGGCATGTGATTTAGCAAAAAGAATAATTACTGTAACCAGATTATTTACGTTATGGGGTCGTACATTGTGGTGTTATCTTAGTATTTTGACATGGCAATTGAACTTGTTTTTTTTTGGATCGACTATATTCAATCATACATGATAGTGCTATATCTGGAACCCGAAAATGGAAGTTCAATATAATCTGGAGAGGTGTATAAGAAATGGACCACATGGTAGAAGATAACCTTCTGATATCAGATTATATCAACAGTACATTGTCAATTTTTAAGTTTGTAGTCCTAGTCTATACAAACTGTGTTGCACGCAGGAACCAGAAGGATGAAATCTTTTAGAAAAACATAAAATTAATGTTTTACCTGCCAAGTTTAATCTGGTATCACAAGGGCGGTGTCTGAAGAGAAATTACTATCTCTAGGACATGGAATTCCAATGTTATGATAGGAGCAAACTCTGTTACGTTCTGCTAAAATTTCGCTCTTCTCCAATACACATGCAGCAGTAACAAAAATACCAAGAGCTCTATGTTTATTGAACTTCAACATGAGTTCCAAATCGAAAATCATATATTAAGCTGAGATCCAAAAAGCTTCTATTACAAATGTTTTACACATATTACAATAGATGATGTTTTACAGGTTACAACAACATATCCAAAGCTAAGGCTAACCAAATCCAAAATCTCCGGTACAAAAAGCAGGTGTTCTTGAATGCTTGCTTCCAACCTAATTCAAACAATTTACAATTTCTTTACATTGCAGAGTATAAACCTAAACAATCCCAGGAATAATATAACAAACCACCCAAATCCAAGCAGCAAGCGCTTATAATTGGTTGATTTGCTCATGTATTCATAGCCTGCAAGTACTAATTGACAATATAAATACCACTTTTTAAGTATTCCAAACATGAAAATGGCAAGTTCAGAATGTCCTCGACTTCAAACAAGTTGGATACAAGAGTGTCTAGAACCATATCCCTATCCAAGACTCCACTCCCCTTCCTATAACCTCTTGAGACAACGAGAGATGAATTACAAACCCAAGGAACCAATACATTGAAAGCCAGACCATTGTTACCGTTTCCTACTATCACATCCTTGTATGCTTCACACACGCTTTTGACGTATTTTCCCATTGGTAAAATCAGCTGACGAGGTAAGGTAGTATCATCATCGAACAGGTCAGTATCAGCATGAAGGTTCACCACTACTGTCCCATGCTCAGGATGAAGCCGGTCACTTAAGGCATTGAGAAATGGAGATTTTGGTTCCCAAAGCTTGTCTGGGAAGATATCTTCTCCATCATAGGCATCTACAAAGACCATGTCATAAAGTTTTGTACTGTTTATGACAAAATCTTCGGCGTCTGACTCGAACAGTTGGAGCCTTTCATGAATGCCCTTCCACATCACTTCATCTATGGGACCCGGTGCTGGATTTGCACGTTCACCAGCCGGGCTCATCACTGAGAATGATGGAAATGCCATTGCTTTTGTCGAAGCTGATATAACAACAGGGTCAATTTCGACTATGTCAATGATAGCACCTGAAGATAATACTTTCTGTCAGTCTCGGAAGAAAACTACCATCTATGTGATACTTGCATATAATGTAGGTCTAAATTTATTGAAACCTACTTATAAACACCAACTAGAAAAAGATATTAACCATCTACTATATGATTTAATTTAGCAGCAATCAGGGTGATGTATAATAATAGCAAATTTTTAATTAACAGAAAAGCACAACACTCGTGCTCAATCATTCCACCAATTAAGCACAATTATACCACAATTTCTTAGAATTATATAATTGCACATTTACATATTTTGACATAATTCCAAGGAGTTGATTTTGAGTATTCAATATTATATTAGTTTTACAAAAATATGAAATAAGAAAGTAAACATTTTACAGTTTGAAATATATAAATAAATATAATATTATTAAATAATAACTCCATTTTAATTCGTATTAGAAACATTATGAGCATAGCCAACAACTCCTACAGTTCATTATCCTAGGATATGCATCAATCTTAGATTGTATCATAGTGTGGTGCAATTGACTATAAACTAGGAAAAAATTCGCATGTTCTAAATTTGTCCGTTTGCCAACATTAAGATGCAAAGATTTATTCATTATATACACATATAGGTCTGGGTTCAATAGAATACACGGACCGGTATTTGTATGAATGGTTTAGTACCAATATATGTGAGATACTTAATCAGTATATCATATGAGATTCATCATATATATGTGTGTGGTTCAATACATTAATGTGTGTGGTTCAACATATAAATGCAAGTAATTGGTACATAAATACATGTGATAACTGATAAGCAACTAATAACAATTCAAGCACTTGATACATTAGTGAATGGAAAAAGGATGAGAGATACTGAGCATGAGAATATGCAGTTTGCGTGCAAAACATGAAGATTAAGGAACATACAGCTAAGTAAATTGGTAAAGAAAGAAGAAAGAAACTGAAAAAGAGCCTAGTAAAGAACCGGAGAGATACGATGGGTATAAAGAGAGAACTTGATATAACTAAAATAGAATTGACAGATTTAAAATTAAGAAATTACATACAATATACTTATCTGTGCAAAAAAAGAACATAGAACTCTCTAACCTTGAATCTTATCTGCCAAAAATAGAGGTAGGGTGCCCCCACCATGACCAATGCACAAAATATTCATAGTTTTCTCGCCAAGTACAGCACTCTTGAGATCATAATCAGACGACTTAATGGAAGCAAGCCCCGAAGATAGCATACTCTTCACGTCTGTATCAAACATTATGGGTTATTTACTAATTTAGACAACACAAGTAAGTTTTCTATGTTTCACTTGACACAAAGGCTTTTAATTAAAATAATTATTTACTGAAACAACAAAAGTAAGTAATATGCAGATATGTCTAATGAAATTGCCCCATAATAACAAAAATCTGCATGATCATTTATAGCATCAAACTGGCAGGGGTTTCAATATATGATCCGCCATAATAATTGGTAAACTGTTAAAAGGTGCACTTTCAAGAACTTCAAACCTTACATAAATTAAAATAAATTTAACTTGTCCAGTAGAATCCAAATGATAAGAGGAAAATCCACTGTAGAGATAATGGCAATTCATTCCAGCTAGAACTCCTTAATAGATCAAAAGGCAACAATAAGTTTTAAATTGTCCCAAGGCGGATATTATACAGAAAATCAAAGGATAGAGAGATCTGATTCAGAATGAGAGCGGAAGACCGAGCTAACTATAAAGATAATAGGAGTAAAAAAAATTTAAAACATCAAATTACAGTTCTAGCTAGCTGTCACTTTAGGGGTTAATTATGTTACGCCAGTGTGGAGATGCACATTAGAACCGAGCTTATTTTACTAGGAAACTACTACGTCTCCCCCCAACATTTAAATTAAGGTTTCTAAGAGCACCTCCAAAAGGGGGTTCTTAAAGGTTTCTAATGTCTATGTGAAATGGCCCCTTGGTTGCCTTCCTGTTGGAATTTCAGCATTGTTCAAAGGCTGCCACCCACGAGTTAAAAGTTAAAACACATAAATCTGTCTAAAAAGCATATCTCATCATACTTGTTTTTTAGGTGTTACATATAAAAGTAATATTTGGGAATACATAGGCCACATACGAATGTGCTAACTATGGGAGATTTCCTGAGTAACGGTTGCCAAAAGCGATATGGATGAGAGAGGAATTAAAAAATTACTATAAATGTGATAATTTGACAATGCTTGGCACTCTATAAGCGGCCCGATACTGCAGATGTACGAAGTAAGAATATGAGATTACGATAATGGTTGCACAAAGTAAGAGGAAAAATTCACGAAGATTACATGGAACAGCTAGACAATGTGCCTGCTGCATTAAGTACACAGATCCAGCATCAGATTTCCTACAAGCAGCCATTATTTTAACCGTGCTTTGACGAGTTTCTCTATTAAATCGAAGAGCACGCCACTGATACCCAAGAATCGTGAATTTTTCATCTTGTTCGCAGCCTGGATGCATCTCCGCATATCTTTGTTGAAGCCACTTTTCTTTTTCATGCCAGTAAGCTCTGCTCTGCAACAAACAACAATGGTGTTAAGTATATATAAGAAAACGAAGAGACAGATTGATTTGCAGTGGGATAGTAGTAGAGTACTGCTATTTTTTAAAATCTCCCTTGGTCAAAATCAGTGAAGATTGTCAACATTGATATTACATTTACATATTCCGCTCAATAACTCAATAAGTGAGTAAACTTAAATCAGATTTAACATGTCCAAGAGGGATAGATAAACCATCACGCAAGTCAATCTAAAGAACATTCATCCAGTACAGATCTTGTACAGGCCTATAACTGCCTACTTACATGCTAAAAATCTAAATAACGCTCAGCGCAGTTAGAAAGAATGACTATTGGACTATTACAAATCCCATTCATTAATTTATTCCCTCCATAGCAATTTAAACTAGAGCTCAAACACACCAATTTGATTAAAAATGCTCCAACCCCTTCCTACTCATTTTCTTGACAAACCTTATCCTAGAAATTTCGCACTGCGATATCCTTCAACCCTCCTACATCCTTGTATTCCCTCATCAATTTTGTTCACAATCATTCATTCCAAGCAAATGGAGCATTACTGCAGGACTAACAAAATTTGAATTCCTACACTAGATTCTACTTAACATAAAGAATCAAAGCTTCTGTCAGTTATTAAAATAAAAATGAAAACTTCCCATCTCCACAGAATTCCAAAAAAAAAAGCCATATAAAGCTTCTAATCTCTGCACATAAAGATTCACCTTTTTACAAACAAAGCTTTCAAAAAAGCTACAAAATAGAAGACTCAAAAACGGCGACTGTAGATTGAAAAAAAATTAAATTAAATAGCTTCCAATATCTACCAAAGTTAAAAAAGAGCCCATAAAAAGCTTCTAATCTCTGCACATAAAGATTCAATCTTTTTAGGGAAAATCGATTTTTTTGTCACTAAACTATTACTTATTTTAGAAACTTACCACCCAACAATTTTTTGTCTCAGAGTTAGGCTCTAATTAATTTTTGTATTAGTATTTAATCTTTCTGTTAAAAGTGATTAACGTCTGTTAAGTACTGTTCTACGTGGCAGATGACCTGTAAACGTATATTAAGGGAAAATCGATTTTTTTGTCACTAAACTATTACCTATTTTAGCTATTTACCATCCAACAAATTTTTTTGTTGACTGTAACTGCTAAAACATTAACATACTCGATTAAACTAAACATGGAACTTCAGATTATTATTTTAATATATTCTTATTGTTTCATTTGTTCTTATTTTCAGGATGATTGGAAGAATTTTAATGGGTATCCTCTTTTCAGACTTTAAAGCACAATTATATAGTCACGGATCTCAGAGTACAAGACAATTTAGCTACAAACAACAACAAAGTAAAAAAAGGCACAGAGAGAGAGAGACTGAACTGGGGTGGAAGAAGGATAAGACAAAACAGAAATGAGACCATTGCCATTGTCTGAAAATGACTGGAACACAGGTTGTCCTTTAAAATCATCGTCCCACCATTCTGAAGAATAATCCCAAGAACCTTCGTCGTGTGTAGTACATGTTTGTCGGACAGCCGTTGATATTTGACGGCGGAGATTCGATTTTGACCTCCATTTACTAATCACTCTCTGCAACATCTATCCCCTCTATCTGCTATTGTTTTTCTGATAAACCCTAGCTAAACCCACCCTTCACAATCTCACTTTCATCAATTACTATTGTTTTTTCAGGGGGTCAACAAAAATTTTCCCAGCAGGTAAAATGGCTAATTGGTCACTGTACTCACATGGAACTTGCAAGTTGATCACCAAGTTAAAAAAGTTTTCAATTGCATAACTTAGTAATTAAAAACTTTAAATCATATAACTATAGCTATAATAACTTGCACGACCGTTAAAATCATTTGACTTTTAACGTTTCTCCGTTAAAAGCCTCCACACAAGCTGCTTAATAGGCTCCATGTCATTACATGTCAGCGTACACGGCTGTAGGGTCTAACACTCATCCCAACCCGACATATATCACTTAATCGAATAATACAAGAGCAGAGACGACAAGGCGACATCGACGGCGAAATCGGACGGGAGATCACAAGCGACAAGAAATCGACGGCGAAATCGGA
>PHNY01297293.1:1254-26981 GCA_003724115.2 Anethum foeniculum
CAAGAAATCACATAACTGGCAGTTGTAGTAGTTAAAAATAACTGAAAAAGTATACATATATTAAAAAATTGAGTATAGAATAAAAATGGGGAAAAAGAAGGATTGACAAAGATGTTAAAATTCGATAATTTAAACATATGAATGCCGTATCCGTATGAGAATAGATAAGGGTGATTACTTTCTTTTTTTTTTGGCTAATAAACGATTTACCATGTATTGCTACAATTAACTTATTTTTCTGGTCATTCATCAAGCTTTAGTTATTGAATTTGAAGACTGCTAAATTGAATTTTTTTTTTTAAAAAAAAATCATCCTAGTAATTAACTTTTCATTTTTAATTTAGTCTTGAGAAATACTAAGGTATCAAAAATTACAGGAACTTTTTAATTGTTTGATATTTTTCACAAAAAGAGAGGACCCTGGGAAGAACAATAGAGTACTAATTTGAACAAAGGGTGAAAATTACTGATTTTACATATTAAAGTGGATTATTGTATTAACTTTACTTCATAAAATGTAAAGCAGATAAAGCATAACATGTTATTAATTCAAGATATATATTTCAATGTAGTACTGATTTTCTCATTACTAACGCCAAGTAGTTCAATGACAATCACTTGCATCTACAACTTAATATTTTCGTGGCAGGTCCAAAATGCAGTTAAAAGTAAAAGTAGAGCTCCAACCTGTACATAACATCGAACAGTATGCAAGAAAAACCTACTTTGAATGCACATTCACAATTTGGTTTCAAGAAAACTTCAGTGAGGGACAGATGGATGAACATAGAGGAACAGATGGATGAACATAGATTGTATCTACTGTTATTTGCATGCTCAATTAGGTTGAAAGAGGCTGACTACCACCTGACGAGGAACCACCAACTTCACTCTTCGACACATTCTTCAGTTTGTGGCTTGAAGTCCCAGATTCTGCTACATCACCAATGTCTAAAGTGTCGGGAAGATTTTCAGTAGAATCTCCGGTATATAGCTGTTAAGTAAAATAGTCAGAGATTTACAAATCTATACTCATCTGGAACTACAAGTATCTGATGTCAACTAAGCTATAAACATGTGTAATTTACTACCCTCCAGTCTCATCTATTCTTTAAAGAATATAACATCATCCATTTCCTATTGCAAGCATCTGCAATAAATATGTATAATTTACTAACTACCTCAGTATTACAGCGGTCACTAGTATATCATAAATTCATACCTCATTTCAAAAGATCACCTATAAGAGGAGACCAGACACATTCTTTGACTTTACTTTTCAATTAAGAATAACTAGTTCAGCAAACCACTGCTCCTATGCTATTTACCTCATACCATGACAAAAACCCAGAAAATGCTTATTCCGGTTTTAAAAAACAGAAAGTGGATCCAATTATCAGTAATGCAAACTGAAAAACAAAATACAAACAGGTGTGTCTACGTGTATCGATTATAACAAAAATAATAAAGGGGAGAGAAGGGGAGAGAAGGGGAGATTTACCAACAGAGGAGAATATTCAATACTACAAATGTAAGCAATAATAGATTTTACTCATGGCAGAAGAATGTTCAAGAGCTGTAGGCATAATCTGCTCTAAACAAGAGCATGCAAACCATAATCATATCTGCGGCCGCAAATCATAATCATATCTACTGCCACCAGAAGTCTTATGTTTCAATCAAATCATATACGCAAAAAGTGTATCATGTGTACTAATGTAATTATAATTTAAATTTTTATCTCATCCAAGTTTCTGATTAATCACGTACACGAAAAATTTGAAACAAAAAGATCTTTGGACTCTTTTACTCCAAACATGAAGGGTATTAGGGTTTAGGGTACACAATCAGGCATGAAGTACTTCGCCAATAATAAACACCAAAAATGTTCTAAGACTGGCTGTTGAGGAAAGGGAGACAATAGAGGAGCTTTCAAGAATAAACAGGGAAGCTATATCATCTCCCTTCCACAATTAAAATAGAGATGCTCCTCGACTGTTTTTACTCATTGCGAGTAGTCCACTTTCTTAAATTTAGCTCATTTTGACAGTTTAAATCATCATATTTTGATTGCACCACTTCAAACATTCTTAGATTCTTATCTCCTATATTTGCTTGGTCCAAAAATACAGGTTCTTATTTTGCATTCAAAATATAATTATGCTTTAACAGCTCATCTAGGACCTCTACACATAAAATATAATTATAAAATACATAGGTTGGGCCTGGGGGAAACCACCTAGTATCAAGTGTAAATCAGTCACATAAACGTATATCGATCTTGAATAGCAGTTAAAAACAATTCACACACACTTGTGCTCAAATAGAATCACAACTTTACCTCAAGTTGAACCAGCATTTCGATTGTCGCGTCCAGGTCACCGCTGTTTGCTAGATAGACAACAGAAAGAGAATCATCTGATACACCAGGAAACGTCATCTGAAGATATGTCAAATCCATGTCCCTTTGCTCATCCAACTTGTGCTTCTCTGTCATCTCGTTAGGGTATTGTGAGGATGAGCCATGAACACTGTGACTCTTCAACTTAGAATCCTCAGAGACAGTACCTTGGGCATTGTAGCTTTGACGAGCCATTTGGTACTGGTTATTTCTTGTTGAAATCACAGGTTGTGGCCCATGCCCGAAAGCCTCATCTCCACTCCTAGAAGCATTTTCTGTCAGTTCAAAACCCTTATTTTCATCAGAGATTCCTCTTCTGGAAATGGGGATGTATGATGCTGCGTAGGGATTCAAAGAAAATGTTCCGGCCTTCATCGCCTCAGTTCATAAACAGATCACTGGAAATGAATTACAATTAGAAGTATGGCTAAAGTTGTAAAATGTTTTCATGATGTATAAATATCCCTTATCAGGAGTTCACTTTCAACATTAATATTGATATGTATTTGGTAAAACATTCTAATTATGACATTAAAAAAGATAGGTAAATTTAAAGAGGTTCAGTACAACCAATATATTTCAAACAACTACGATGAACAAATATAGATATTTTAGAGTTAAAACAAACTAAATCAATATAGCACTACGGAGTGCCTCAAACTCTGCTCAGCAGGGTCAAAATTGCTCTTATATTGAGTCAGAGTGGTCCATTAGGATGTCTGAAATTGAGCGTATATTCAAAATGGCATGTTCACTACATAAATGTAAACAGATATTTAGAACATTTTCAGAATTAATCATTCACAACTTGCTCGCAATTGTCCAAATTCAGTAATCAGAAGATTCTATCAGTTGGGTACAAGATAGAGCTTTAAAATATATGAATTGAGTGCATGATGATTTTATCCACTGACGTTGTACTAGGCTCTTTCAGTATTTCCAACGGAAGAGGTCCAAATCACCATAATTATAACAACGAACATACACTTAAAACATATGATGATTAGCACAAGTAATAATATACCATACAGACTCAAGTATATACCGAGTGATATGAAATTTTAACACGTTTTAATTAGGACATTCAGAAGAACAATAAAAATCTACAATAGAACTAAAATATTGAAACAACCAGAAAATAAAATGACATAAATAAAGAATTAACATCTTCACAATATATAAATACTACAAATTACAAGTGCCTCAGATTTTGCTCAATTGGGTGAGAATCTCTAACTGGGACAGAGTGATCCATTACTGAGATCAAGCTTATATACAATGTTTGCTACATACTAGATGCAACTTAATAGAGTAACTTTTCTTCTTACCAATAAATCATAACTGTCCTCTTAGATTCACTCGCCATTTTAATTTGGTATGAAAACAAACAATAGGACTCCAGTCTAAATATTCTACTTGACTCATTAACTAATCAAGTCTAAATTCGACTCATTAAAATTCAATTAAACTAAATAAAGTAAAAATGTTCGTGCCAATAAAACATGAACATTCCATTAATTATAAAATCGCACTGTATTACTAGAATAAATTTCTATCTAACCGTCTATTTACGTCATATCAAAAATCGTACAAAAAACCGCATCAAAAAGGTCTATATCCATATCACAGAAGTTAAACCAATAGAATAAAATCAAATCAAACACTAAATTCTTCGAGTACAAATAACCGCGATAAATACAGCAATAAATCCATACGGAATCGAACATATTCAAGCGTAACAAAACAAAACAATAAGATCGCATCAAACAAAACAAAGTACATGTGTATATGATCGCATTCAAGTAAGCAATTCAAACAAAACTCAATAAAATGATATTTAAAAAAAAAAAAAAAGGCGTGTAAATAATGTAAATGATCGATCAAAAGCGCATTCGAGTATTACAAAACAATAATATTAGTAATACACAGTGGTAATATAAAGAGAGATCGCGTACAAATGATAGAAATACAAAAAATGGGGGATTAAAACTTACAAAGTTTGTTGAAACCCTAGATTTCACCAAGCAGCTATTGTATTGTATGTCTCAAGTGTAAACTGATAATTAGTAATGAGGAGACGCTTTTATACTTTCATTATTTCTTTTTATTTTTATTATTTAGCCCCCAACAACATTTCAGGTCTACTCTATGCTGTACTCAATTGGGTTTGGACGCGAATTTAAAAGTGGAAAAAGTAAGAGAAAAGGCCCTGGGTTTGGACGCGAATTCAAAAGTGTCACCTTTTCGAACAAAAATGTCCCAAACGGCATAATATAAGAAGTTGATCCCAAATAGCACTCATAAACGCTATTTCGTATAGCGTTAAGTGATTTTAAAAAAATTGGAATGTAACGCAACTTGAAGTTGCGTTATCCTAGTTTTTTTTTTTAATTATCAAACTTCACGTCATGTCACGTTTTGAGCACGGAAACACCGGTTAATGTTACGTTATCAACAATTATTTTTTATTTAATATTTTTTAAAATTTAAGAGTATACCCTAATTTAACAATTTATAATTTTTTAGAGTTCAATAGTCCCCTTTTGGGTTTTAGAAATATTAAAAAATTGAATAAAAGACACAACTACTTAACAATTTTTAACATTTTAGGGTTCACCAATCCCCTTTTGAGTTTTAGAAATATTTAAAAAAAATTAATAAAAGGTACAACGATTTAGAGTTTAGGATTTACGGTTGCCCTAAACCCTAGAGCCTAAACCCTAATTAAAACTAGGGTTTAGGGCCTTTAGGCCCGAAATCCTAGAAACCAAACTCTAATTATTAAAGGTTTTTATTATTTTAGTATTCACTAATTCCCGATTTGAATTTTAAAAAATATTATAATATTAGAATATATGAATAAAATCTCAATAAAACGCCCCCTACTTAACAATTTTTAACATTTTAGGATTCATCAACCCCATTTTGGGTTTTAGAAATATTTAAAAAGAAATTAATAAAAGGTACAACGATTTACGGTTTAGAATAGGCCCTAAACCCTAATTAAAGCTAGGGTTTAGGGCCTTTAGGCCCGAAACCCTAGGAACCAAATTCTAATTATTAACAATTATTATTTCAGTGTTCACCAGTTCCCGATTTGAATTTTAAAAAAATTAAAATATTAGAATATATGAATAATATCTGAACAAAACACCCCTTAAAGTAGCATTTTAAAGTACAAAACGGTAGCTTAAACTGAAAATTGGGAGGTAACGCAACTTATTGTTGCGTTTGGAGCTTTTAAAAAAGTAAAAAAAAAAAAAATTGTAACGCAACTTTATGTTGCGTTTAATTCTTTAAAAAATTAAAAAAATTAGTCATAACGTCAACCGAAGTAGCGTTTTGGCGAAATTTCAAACGCTACCCGAAATAGCATTTTGAAGTGTTATTTAGGGTCATATTTTTATTTTGTGTCATTTGGGACATTATCAATCAAAATTGTGTCATTTGGGGCCACACCCAAAAAGTAAACGGTGGTGAACATGGCAAGAGCTCACCTTTCACGATATAAAATTGTTCATGTTTTGGGGTCATTTGTTGATCCAATATCAGTTGATATTACTGATAATTCTGAATATTGGGCTACAGATGCTGCTGCTTATGTGAAGGTCACTACTACGTTCATAACTGATGTCGGTTGGATTGCTCGAGATTTAATTGTAATACTTTTTGCATTAAAAAATTTAAATATTCTATATGTTAAACGATCTGAAAACAAATCGGCTATATGTTTAGCTCGTTTTTTGTTTCTTAATTAGGTTGTAATTAACAGTTCGAGGGTTTGTGTCGGCTGAGTTTCAGTTATTTATTAAATTCTTTGCTTTTCGTCAAAAAATTAGTGAATTTTTTTTAATAAAAAGTGTGTAAGTAATGGGAAGAATTAATTTTTTAATATGTGAAATGGGTGTAATGGGAGTGAATTTTTTTTAATAAAAAGTGTGTAAGTAGTGGGAAGAATTAATTTTTTAATATGTGAAATGGATGTAATGGAAAAATAGTGGGTGTAATTAATTTTCATATTATAAAATATTATTATTTTGAAAATTTTTGAAACGTAAAGAAAGAATTGAGGAGCATATTGAAAAAGAAAAAGGGAAATGTAATGCAAAATGAATGGAACGCAGGTTATATATCTCTATTTCAACTTCATAAATAAATATTTAATAAATTTTAAGTACAAAAATTTTCATAAAAAAAACAATTTATTAATTTCCCGACATAAGCAAATACTATTTTTTTTAACTCTATGGATAAATAAATTTAAAGCATTATCAAAATGTGAAAGTACAATATTAGTAGCTACAACTTTAAATTAAGTATTTATAGTATATTGACAAACGTTTGAAAATTCAAATCACATTATAATGTATTAAGATATAATTAAAAATTAACAAAAATTCAAACTTTGAATCGTATCAACTTAACAGATATAGATTAAAACAATTGTATTTTACACAGCTTACAACTTATTATATTAAAAATAGCTTATTGGTTAGTATTAAAAACCTGGCTTTTAACATAAGTTATTAAATATATAACTTGAGCTTTTTATTTAATAAAAATTAAATTTTAAATCAAAAAATTTTACTTAAATAAAATCTTGTTAAATTATAATATATGTAGAAATAAAATGAAATAGAGTATATTAAAATAATACTAAAATTATAATACTACATTAAAAATAAATTGTGTAATGCCTATAAGAAAGTATATATGTAGAACATGTAACTTCAGAATTTTGTCATGATTCTGATAATTCGGTATCTACAATTTAAAAGTTTCCCACTATGATGAGAAATTTTATTCAGTTTATAAAATAATTATATTTATGTTTGTACACCAACAAATCATGAGTTATTAGGAATATACAAAGAATTTGTGAAAATTAAAACTATTACATTTAAATCAAGATAATTTAACTTTTTCTGGACTTCTGAATTGAAGAAAATCTTAAAAAATGAAAATAAAATTAAACTATAAAATTTTGATTCTTTAATGTAATTATTATACTATCCAATAGAATAAAAAAAAAAAAGAATGCCCTTTGCATACATAAAAGAAAACAAATGAGAAATGGTGGTAGAGCAAAGAAATAACACACATCCTTCAATTTGACAAACCTACACCGCAGTAAAGTTGAGAGAAATTTTTTTTAAGTAATTCTTCACTGTATTATCTTATCTTTGTAGATTCAAACACCTAAACATAGTAGTGATATGAGAGTTGTATTTTAAGTTTTAATTTAGTGTTTAGTTTGAGTAACAACGATCATTATTTTGATTGTTAAGTGGGGTATTATATGAGATTTATCTTATCCAAAAATTTGTGTTAGTTTTGATTTTTCGTTGATAGTATTATTAATCACATTTCAAAAAAAATTAAAAAAAAAGCCCCATTTTATAAGGCTCTATTTGTCCTGTCTGTATGCACGCCATTGTTTACATTTGCAAACAAATTCAAATTAGAATCTTATTTCCAACCAGTGATTTGTAAATGCATTTCAATTTACATGCATTGCTCAACAAAAACAAGTTGAAACGCATATCATTGTCCTTTTATCCAACTACAATTCCAACCTTATTATACATACTATAGATTCATCTCCCATCTATGGTTCTCTCCTTAATGCCTATGGAATGGGAGAGGGAAAAACTAAGGATGATTTGTCCTCGGAAGGTGATCCGAAATCAGCAAAATCTGTGACAGAATCACCACCACCACCACCGCCGCCGCAGATATATCCTTACCCACCATCATATCAAGGCTACCCTCCATCGTACCCTGGCTCCAACTACCAATATAATGGCCCTGCACCACCTCCTCCACCAGGCTATTATCAGACCACCGCGCGTAATTTTGTACTAATAGGACCTCCGCAAAGAAGCAATGGCTACAAATATGCTCGTTTATTTCTTGCACTCATGATCGTATTGTTTTTCGGAATGTCGATAATGAGTCTCCTGACATGGCTTATTTATGGCTCTGATATCCCTGTAATTTACGCGCAATCGTTGAACATGACAGTGTTTAGTTTTGATAACATGGGGTTAAACGCGACATGGAGCGCAAACGTGAGTGTTGAAAATACAAGCCACAAGGATGATGTTCAATATGATTACGTTGAAGCTGCATTGGTTTACGAAGATCATATTTTGGATACAAATTATGCGGATCCATTTGTACTGGGAAAAACTCAAAGTTGGGGTGTTCATTTCATGTTTCTAATGCCAAATGCGAAACAGAAAAACGTCGTAGGAGCTGCGTGGGAGAAGGATATCCAAAATGAACGACGTGACAGTGGATCCATTACTTTTGATCTGAGAATCATTGTGAATGCTGTGTTTAGCAGAAATGGTCATCGCACAACCAGCCGGACCCTAAGAATCTTTTGTGCAGACTTAGAGGTTGTGTTTTCATCTCCTACTGATACAGCTGGGAAATTGAACGAACAATACAAACAATGTTTAATAGTTAGTGACTGAAATTTAACTGTAAATATCGTCAACCAAGTTCATGCATTCAGGCTTGAACCAACAACATTAGCTAAATGTATTGATTTTCAATATCGTTATCTTTGTTTTTAGTTGCTAATGATGTTCTAGCTTCCACACAGGATATATACAATTGATGGGAAAACTGAATTTTGCCTAATCCAATTGTTAATTATCTCACAAGAATTGCGGAAATATCAATCATAGACTTGTAAAAGTGTTAAAAAATACTAATTGAAGGAAAAAATAAATTGTTTTTTCGCTAATTGAACACACTCATGCACACACCTTATCTTTGACAAGATTCGAACCCTCGACATCCAGTGGAGGGAGCGAGGGAGATACCGGTAGACCAAATTGGTGTACTTTGTGGCATTCTACCAAGTACATTAGCTTCAATTTCTTCTCCGATTCGAGTCTGCTAGTTCCAGTGATGGTCGTTATAATATTATAGGAGATTGTATATATTTTTACCATTTTACTGTAATCAACAGAAAGTTTAATCCTAGAGGCACCAGCAGGCAGAAGCATTAAACAGTAAACACATATTGTGGATAATACTCTGTATCCCTCTCTAAAGCTTGTGTTATGTATTTTACCTTCATTGGTAGGCCAGGTACTCGGTTCAGACTATTTAACCTTATCCAAGTATTCCTTCACTTTTCTCTTTCACCTCCTAATTTTACATCCGAATCTGATTTACCGACACATTAACAGAGTAACATAGAAAAAGGGTGTGAGATATATAGTCGTCGAGATCAGTCTAGACGTATATAATTATACAAGGCAAATATCACAAAAGCTTAGCACTGAAACCATATTATATGACTAAAGTGTTGAATATTAAAATGCATCTATACAGCCTGCATTATCTAAGAGGACCACATAATTACTAAAGCTCGTTTACAAGTCTCGTGCCAAAGATCTGATAGCGTCTACTTCCCCAGATGTCGTCTATATCGAGGTAATAAGATTTTATGCAACACTGAACCCAGGGGGCATCTCTTGGAGCATTCTTTGACTCGTTACTATCACCACTACCACTGATACCAAGCAACATATTTCTCTTCCTTGTCAATATATCAGTCGATTGAGAAGCTCCAAAGAAATGAATCTATAAAATGAATAAAACATTATGATGAAAAAGCTACTATCTAAAAATGGAATGCAAGTAAATTAGAGGACACTAAATGGCAATGTTCAGTTGCTTTCCTTACTAAATTCATTGCTAATTCAGATATCCAGCAAATAGACTTTAGGTCTAATATCTATAACATCAACGAATAACTAAATACATAGACAACAAATAAAAAGTGATGGTAAAGGACAGACAATCACAACTTCAAGAACATAATATTTTAACAAGGAACTAATATAATATTCAAGCAAAGTAAAACAAAGTAATAAGTTATTTATGGATTACCCCATCCTCAGCATATACAAATGCGTGGATTCTTGCAGTTGGATCCTCTAGGGTCAGCTTAATTCTGCAAGTCCCAAGAGGAGAGTGGAAGTCTTCAACCCGCCATGGATATACATCTATAACCTGAACTACACACTTGAACTTAGCAGTCACCTGTAAAGGATAAAGCAAACCTAGATAAATGTTCTCAAGGATATACTCGAAAATATGCATATAATAGTTTTTCTTAAAAGAAACAGGTAAACATACTAACAACTATATACTGGTGGCTTTTTAAGGTATATAAAAAGAATAAAACAGAATTGATGGAAAAAATTCAGCAGAAAGAAACAATTGGAGCTAAAGGTATTCATGTATGAAGGGGAAAAGCGGGAAACTGGTAGGAACTTGAGAATAATGATAGCCTGGCCAAGCCTCTCGAAAGACAATTTCACGCCTTGAATTATTCAAAATTGCACAATATTACACCAAAGCCAGAACCTACCTTCCAAATCCCGATCATTCAACCATCAATGCAGCACTCAAAAAAATTAATGCTCGAATGATCAATCACCCCATTCAGAGAACAGGACCAGACTGGTATGCGTCTTATGCTGATCTGATAAATGTTATGAATGTGAGGGAATGGGCAAGGAGGACCAAGAACTTGACAAGGGGACAAATTCTTAGCTCTAGAAACAGATTTTTTCTAAATTAAATACTATTCATAATAGTGTAATAATATAGTGGAGGATATGTTTGTAACCGGAAACCAAAATAATATTGAGCAAGCAAAATGAACTGATATATAGATATAATTTATATAAAGAGGACAAAAACAACAAGAAACTGAATAGAACTGTGTCTAAAAGCACCTGAACCAAAGTTCTATGAGTAATAAGAAACTTCTGTTGATATCCAAAATCCATTGCAGCAGGTTTATATTTTAAACGATATACAAAAAACAATACAGACAAACTGTTTAGTGCGATTTTGCTAGATATTGTCCCAAAGTTCAGACGGACAAATGCTGCTGGGTGAGTGCAGAATAGTCCAATCACGTGTAGGGGCATTATGACTTGACGTTACTACGAGAAATAATTGAAGGTTAACACGCTATCAACTCTCAATAGTTGTACCTTAAGCTAACAAAATTTCTCTAATGGCCTGATGACATAATTCTCTTTCTCCATGTCCTTTGAAAACAAACCTTAAGAGGACAAGGTGCGGAAAATGATAGACACGGTAAATGATAGACACGAGGAAACTGAGTTTCATGCATTTTCCAATATGTATAAGCAGGCTACTATGGTGGAGTTTACGAGTCTGGAATAGAAGACGGAATATATACTTGGTTCTTGTAAGAATTAAAGCATGTGCACGATTATAACTCCGCTATGGAAACCTATCTCATCGTTACAAGATACTGTCCAGTAAGCATATCGCTGACTTCACTTCGCAGAAAAGATGTAAGCTCTAACATTGACCTCAAGGGTAATACTGCTACTGATTATCAGCTTAAATTTAGACAGGTAAAGGACAGCAGTTTTATAACACCAGATGTGACAGTTTTCACCAAAATTCTTGGTATAAGAATCAGGAAATTTCAAGAATACAGTGAGCCAGAGAAGAAGCATGTGTTGCGCATATCAGTTTCAGTCAAGTTCTAGCCATCCTGCAGCATAGTGAAATCATTGAACTTCAGGAGGTTCCAGATCATCAAGATAAGACATTGAGTCCTAAAGTAGGCGGAATTTAGATTGATGGAAGACAGAACTCTCTGCAAGTGATGTGAATTTCACCATTGTGGCTTTGTAAAAAATGTTAAACTTTTGGATGATCATTTTTAGAAGAACTAGAGAATAAAGGTACTTCTTTGATATGAAGCTTGTGGAAAGTCAAGCACGACATAAGAGGTCAAAGTCAAACAATAGTGGGGAATTCAGACCAAAGCGATCTTGGATTTATTTTTTCTGTGAAATCTTGAATGCAGTTTTTCACTCATATCTTGCAACATCTCTTTGCATCCCACATCAAAAATTGAAGTGAAAGTAGGGTCAACTCCTCTATATATATGGCTGTAAGCAAGTTAGCAAACAAAACATCAATGGAGAGAATTCACAAGTGTTTCTTCGTTCCCACATCAAATCACAAATGTAGATGATTTAGGTTCGTATGCTGGGGTTAAAAGGGTAAAACCAAAGGTTAAGTAGGTTTTATACCTTCCCAGGAAAAAAGGGGAGAATTTCAAATAGATAATTAACTGGATCCAAAGAAAATTTTGTTTGCCTTGTACTTTCCTACCCTAAATAGATTATGTACTATCCAAAACATATTTATCGTGCAGCTCGGGATTGAAAGGTACATACAAAGAGGATAATACAATGACAATTATTTTTGGACAGTCGATCTTATTTAAAACGAACTCTAGACCTTTAGGAGCACCTTTGCCACCGCTCTGGCAATCCTTGATTTTTAAAAATGACAAATTTTGTGTAGGGGGATTTAAATCTGTGCTTTGTATAATAGATAAATAATCAACTAGCTACCTGTATCTGGCACAAATTCTTCCTACTAACGACATTCATTACTTGAGCTCTAAAGAGAAGTCAAAAAAAAAAAAACTATTGCAGTGAAGTAGTTACCCCCTACTTTAGAAGAAATATATAATAGATGAACTTACTGAATCAAGTTGATTAGAATTTGCAGATTGACTAAACCAACTGCAGAGGAATCAAGTTGATTAGAATTTGCAGATTGACTAAACCAACTGCAGAGGAATCAAGTTGATTAGAATTTGCAGATTGACTAAGCCAGCTGCAGAGAAATGAAAGAGGCAAAAGGGACAAACTGAGATGTATGCAGTAGGCATAATCTATAAATTGATACCTATTGCAGATGAACGCATTATTTTGTCAGCAATTGCCTTTCCATTAGCTGATAACTGCCACTGGAATTAGTAGGTGGACTCTAAAAACCAGAAAAGGAAGAAATGCCAGATAACATGCCCTAATTCAATCTCCAACCAAATCCAAATATTAAATGCCTTCAAATTATTTTTTATTTATTATGTGTTCTTCTCCAATCCACATTCTTCTCTTTGTCAACCTATCCTTCTTCCGAACTCTGTTCTTTATATTACTAAATTCGTTAACGCCCTACTATATATATAAAACAAAATTGCTAGCTTTTTTAATAGAAAATTCTTTAACTGTACTTCCAATATTTACTTTTTGTAATAAAACTTTGTAATATAATCTTTCTGAATTTACATTAAGATAATCTGATAATATATTATCAATTATCATTCAGTGTAGACATTATACTTCGTTTAAAATTTATTTATTTGTAAATTCAATCCAAAATTGAAATTTACACTAGTCTTTGTTTTGTACACGAATGTAAATAAATAAACATGAGAATGAAATAGTAAATATAACAAGTTCAGGAAAGAGGGCATGATTAGTATTATTGATGTACGAGAAGGAGATAGTTGAGAAATTAGTGCCTAGTAATGATCTTTGAAAAAAGTGAATCATGCATTTAAAGTTAAACTTACTACATATTTTCTTTTAAAATTATTATAGTTAAAAAATTAAGTTTCATAAACTCAAATTAAATAATAGAAAAACATAAACATTAGAGAGCTTTTCTTGCAATATTTTAATATCATATTTTTGTTATGATAAGACAAACACACATTTCATAAACTGTTAATGTACATAAGAGTTTGTATATGTATTTGGAGGCCCACAAATTTCATGGCCTATAGAAACGTTTTACTAGCCTAGTGGAAGCACCACCACTGCTGTAAGGATGCCCCTGCTATAAGGATATTGATGGGGCAGATACTGAATTTGTTGAGTACTCAAGTTCCATGACAATCCTAATCTAAATTAATATTTTGGCATTTTTAAGCCATGACCCTCAATCAGGTAGAGTCTCGTATCACTAGGAAAATGAAAACTTTTGTTAAGAGATCTGCAACAAACTTTCAATGTGCGACTAAGAAATGAGAGCATAACATAAAGAAATTAAATGTGCTAGGACCCAAAATAATATACCAAGACTGTGGACATATTCTAGAAAAGGGAAGGGTAAAAGGGTCAGCAGAGAGAGTGAGGGTATTCTGGGAAGTTAGAAGAATTAACAATTTGGATCAAGGGTTGTAAGGAAAAAGGGGGATCGAATTAGGTTTATCAATCGAGAATATGGAAGAGAGTTTACTAAGGAGAGCTCCAACCTCTGGAAAGTTGGGGAGGCAAGGATTAGGTGATCATTATGGGGGTTGTAAACTAATTAACTGATTCTTAAATACTATTGAAATGGACTTGTTTTATTCATCGGTAGTGTGAGTAAATTGCTTCTGTGTTGAGTTATAGTTTTAATTACTCGAGTCCATAGCAAAATGTAACAAATACATGGTGAATAGTTTCATCTCTATCTACCATAAATCTACAATGTAAACTACTGAAAAGGAGAAATCAAAAAGAGGTCTAGAATTTAGATACCTCTCGATAGGTCAGAACATCCATTAGAGTACAAAAGGAAACATCTGGATAGTCGGTTTCTGTATATAAGAGAAAAAAAAAAAAAAAGATCACATAAAGACGCAGATTATTATCATCAAGGCCGAAGATGGATATATTTATTTGTACATTTAAGAAATGACAATGTGAACATGAAACATCAGTAAAGTACTAGTAAAGAAATGACAGTGTCAACCTGTTATATGAGAAGGCCATGGAAAGCTCATGCACGGCATGCGTCCAAATTTTAATTTTATCCGCTCATCATAATCTCTGAATCACATAAAAACATAGATAAAATACAAAGCAATTAACAACTGTTTCATAAGTTCAAATAGCAATGACAGATGTTGAGAAAGGGGGAACAACATATGTCGAACTTTACTATATATGTTGTATCCATTTCAGTGATAGGTCTTTCTTCTAAAGAACTATAAAAGGTACAATACTTTAAAGCAAACAACATCTGCGAACGGTTAGGTTCAAAAGAACGTTTCCGGAAAGCAGTTTCGCCCAAAAGGAACATTAAGAACACAACAATATGCAGCAGCGAGTTTAAAAATGACCTTTGACACATGAACACATGTTTGTTATCATCACCCAAATAGCGGAGCTTAGTGGAGGGCAGCAGCACACCACACCACATTCCTTCACGAATTTCACATTTCATTTTCATAATTTTGACCCATCTGCCAGTCTTTAATATGTGAAGACCAAGCTTCTCACTGCCGCAATCAATATAAACCCTCAAGACAGTGCCAACAGTTGGGAACATGCGTAAAACATCTAGCGGTAGAGGAGAAGATTCCAACTGTAAGGGAAGTTCTTCCATTTTGTCTTCTTGCCTAAAGCCATTAACAAAAAATTACTTTTGGTAAATTCTTTTAAGTATATATACACTGATGGAGAGAAGTATAAATGACAGAATAGAAGCATGGAAGAGGGCCGTTTACTGTCCCACAAATTTCAGCCACAGAAATTGTACTAAAAAGAATTTCTCGATAAAAACTTTCTTGACCTATATGGCACTATGCTATACTATTTCAGTACTCCAGAAACCATCAAAAACACAAATCTGATAAATTTATTAACTGACAATTTGAATATCATATTAAGATTATTAATGTTGATGCAATTCAAGGGGTTTAGTTAAAAGTCATAGAATATCAAATACACTAACCCATCCTCCCTGTCTTTCCAGAAATAAGTAATCTTATGTGCACTTTCCTACCTATAAGTTTTTTCCATTGCTAACTATCGAAAAAAAAAAACAATTCCAATGCTTATCAGGACGGATGAGATACGAAAGATAACTAGATATACTGTATAAGAGAAACCTTGGAATTAAGCCCTAGCATACTCGTTAGTACTTGTGCAACATTTTGCCGAAGTGAATGGTAGTACAGTGACAGACAGTGTACTACATCAAGTAAGCATAAAAATTTAATCTTATCTTCATTGTGTCATTTTACCTTAATTACTTCCAAACACAGCACAAAACTATTAAAGGTTTACTCTTGCAAAGGCACTCAACATTCTTGTATCTGTTGTATACAAAATTATTGTTTTAAAATAAATACAAAGAGTTGTATAACTTAATTTCAAAGTTTCTAGATAGGGCTGTCGTTACAAAAGATTGCAAAACAAAATAAAGAAGATAAACCTGTTTTGAACAAAAGATTCGCAACAAAAATAGTGCCACCAACACAACATAAGAATCAAAGTTGACATTAAAAACTTAAATAAACCATGGTTATATATTATAAATAGACCAGGTGATTGCCGCTACTCACAATTAGCAAAAATGTGCAGCATTGTTTTTGCTTCTTTAGCTTGTTACATGGTGAGGTAGGAGATATGATAATAGAAATATGAGTAATAAATTATATATGTGAGAAAGATAATGTAAAAAGTGGAAATATCATACACATAACATGTAAGAGAGAAAGGGGAGAAAAGGTTTGCTAGACTGCTGGTAACATATTAAATGTAGGAAACGAAATAATACAAACTGATTATTCAGTAGCCTGGCCATAAAAATATTTGCGAGTGCTTGCAAGATCCTTTTTTTCTTAAAAGTAAATTTAAGCAGAAGTGTTCTTTGTAGTGTGAAGCTATGACCTAGAACCTTCAACACACTTATGTCACTGAAGTCTCTGTCTCTGCTGTGGGTTCTGACAAACAGCATACAAAACTTCTGAGATTTTTCCAGAGATTTAGCTAAATTAAGCAGGAATTTGTAAACTAGTCTTAGAAAAAGAGGTAACTGGCAAGAATCTTGTACCAACATCCATATAAAAGGATTTGCCTTGGAAGAAATCTTATAAAAAAGAGGAAAAAGAATTTGTTTAATAATTAACAAGAAACTGGATTTTGAATATACTATTCAGATATTGTAGATTCCCAAAGACATTAGATATCAGAAGACAGAATAATCAAGCATCAAATTAACAGATGGTAGAAAATAAAATCAACTTATAATATCTGCAAGAAATTGAGATGCCAAAAAATTAATATTTAATTGAGTATGTCATAAAGGGAAAAATGCTATATCTAATGACCAGATTGGAAAAACCTTAAACACAACAATCTAAGAAGGGTCGAGGTAATACATTTACACTATGTCAAATCATTCAAAGGATTTCCTATATCAAGAAACAAACGTTAGTGGTGAGATGGTACCATAGAGCTAGCCAAAACTCTTTTTAATATACCAACAAACAAAACTATATGTGTTGAGGCCATCAATTGTGGAAGATAAGTTTAAGGTTATTATACTGTACAACATATGAAAAGGGACCTTAAAATTTCCATGTTGAGGTAACGGATTAACCACATAACATAAGATTAAAAAAATTGTATATATATGCCAGATAGAAGTACAAGACTTGGTTAGATCCGTATATGCAAGTTCAGAAGCCAGTAAAGAGCAGACCAGCACAAAAGGCAAGCAGAAATTTTGGGATTAGTTGCAAAAGGTGCAAATGATATTAACTATTGGTAGATTGTTTTACATGATTTCTCAGGGATGTGTCTTTTATCTTTTTACTCTTTTTATAATCCAACCCCCACCAGTCTTCTAGTTCACTGTTTGAGTGTGACATTTCAAACTATCATATGCCAGTATTTTTTGTTTGAGTGTGGCATTTCAAACTATCATATGCCAGTATTTTTGTTCTAGTGTACGTTCTACGAATCAAATATCATTACAGCATCTAGGATGTATGGCTTGGGACACAATTTATACTGACCTTAACATAATAATATACATAATGTCATCCTTACAGATATAATGCACTAGTCCTTTGTGCAAAGATCACTAACGTATAAGCTAAATGTACTGATGAGCTTAGAGGAAAAACAATACATAATGTAGCAATGAGTGCATCATCGGGCCTTGGCTTAAAATTCAAAGCATGCACTAAAATACAAAAAACTGCCAACCTTCAGTGAGCAGGGTCAAAATTCAAAAGAATAACTGTAAACCAGCAAAAATGACAATACTCACTTCTTTTGTTTAGCAACTGGAGTATCATTACCATCCCACACAAAGAGAATACGCTCATCTCTTGTAAACTCGCATATATGAAGAACCTAGCCTCATTGAAAAAACAAACTAAGTATCCAGATTTGAAGCATTGCCCATAAACTGAATAATATAATCAACATCAATGACTAAAAGTACATTAAATCTGGTCTTTTAAATAATATCAAATATTTCTCTGTAGGCATGCAGATTCAGAAGATGATATTAAATTACCTTGCACACCAGGTTGAAGTGTTCATTCTCCCGAATGTCTTTTAGTGATGATGAATCATCTACCCCTATCATAAACATACATCTGATTAGGAGACATTTATTGGCAGTAGAGCATTTCTTAGCAAATTAATCTAGCAAAACTTTCATTAGTCAAATACTCAAACTGATCTAGTCACCCCAAAAATAAGATTCAAATCGACAGCTCACATGCAATAGTAAACCTTTAAATTTTAATATAATAATAAAGACTGTTGTGAGATTTTTTTAATATTAAACTCCAACCTGCATCCACTCTTCTCTGTCTATATTGTAGTTGTGTAGTTGTACTAGTATAATGTGCCCCAAGAAATGCTAGCAGGTGGTGAATCTTTACAATATGCAGAAAAACTAAACAGAGTTTTCCAAAAAATTTCATAACATAGCAATTCGAAACCTAAACTATAACATGCTTTATAAGATAGATTGATATATGGACCAAGTACTATACAAAACAAGCAAATTTGCTAAATTTGTCCATTATACATTCACCTTACAAACACAAAGAAACTTTGATGTAGGGCAGTAGGAGTAACATTCTATTTCAAGGTAAATTTAAGTTTACTTTTCCATTAATAAACAAAATAAAGTTTTAAATTATTAAAATTTTGGTCGAAGTATTCCATCCTTTGTAAAATTTCTAACCAAAAGAAACTAATAAATGCCGTGTTAGTGACTTCATTTATTTGATTATTTCTGTGCAGTCTATAAAAAATATCTCTCTACAGAGTAAAAAATATATTAGCCTCAGAGAGGGAAGATTAGATAAATGGTTTAGCTTTCACATTAGAGAGATTTCTAATCTTGACACACGGTAGTATTTGAGCTTTCAGAAACGATATATGAACACAAGAATTAGAATTACAACTGATATTTAACGTATTTTTTGCTGGAATAGTGAACGGAATTGCGAACCTAAGTGCTATCGGGACAAAGGATTTGAAGCAAAAAAAAAAACAAACAACATATTACTCGCACACATCCATCACAAGCTTTACAATAATTATTTTTCAAAAACTTCAATAGAACCTAATAAATGAAAATTTATTGTGTGGAACTTGAGTATTCTGAAAATACCGGAATCAAGCTGGTTATCACTTAACCAATGTCTTAATCCTGATATTAACTTCTTGTCTTGCTCTCTACCACGAAATTTTGATGAAACTTGATATGGAGCAAAATTTGAACTTTGTTTTCCGTCGTACAAAGCAAATGATGAATATTTCTTGTTATATAGAGCATATACCTCTGAATTATGAGTTTTCATCTGCACAGAGATAGGCAAACTACATAAAAATTTTGTAATATACACTCAGATGATAAACTATAATGATTTTAATAATAGATAGGAAATATTAAGATTTTATGGTTCGCTTGGCCAAAAGAAGTACTTGCATCTCTACTTGCATCTTGTCAACATAAAAATGAAATACATGTCACTTTGACTAATATGCCAATAAAACGCATTTCTGACTTGGAAGTTAATAGTGGATTTCATAACTTGTAAGATAAACAAACACCCCTACAACCCCCGTTCTCTGCGTATGCATCGTTAAACAAACAGTGTATCATAAGTGGAAAAGATGAAAAAATTTATGACAAAAAAATGTAGTTGCAATCATTGTTGACTTTGTAAGTTGCACTTGTGCTAATAGAATAGGATATAGTTATTGCATGACACTAATATCAGCATGCAAAACTAAGTTCGTATATGGAACCTGAAAAACTGTGCCTTTAGTTTGACTTGACGTCAATCCTAGCAAGTAAAAGTGTTCTGTCACTCTAACTTTAAAAACAATCACGTTTGTGATATGAATAGTGCAATTGTATTAATAAATTCTTCTATACAATTAAATTTAGCTGACCCCAGGAAATAGTTATTTGCAAGTCTATAGTATTACAATACACACACACACATAAGGATTTATTAGGCCAAACCTTTCCCCCGTATGTTAATGTTACATACATATCTTATGTTGCCACAAAACGGTATTGCCACATTTACGGAATCTGTCATCATATTCAGCGATAATCATCCTATGCTCTCAAGGATAGATATCTCTCAAGTTTAAATAAATTCTAAAAACTTGCAATTCAGTTTACTTTCTCAGAGGTTTCAGTGAGGCATCTTATTTATACAATCACACAGACGCATAAACATGTATCATATTTCTTTTATATTAAAACAATATTTCTTTTATATTAAAACAGAATATTACATAAGCTACAGATATATATCATGAATAAAATATTTTATTAAAGACATATATCAAGCTTCGTTTGAGTTTTCCATCACAAAAGTGTAACCCATATTCAGTCAGTAATTCAGCAGATTCTCGTAAAATTATTTCTAAAAATAAGTCTGGAATTGTTTTGGGCAACAAAGCCTCAAATCTCAAAAAGGAAACATATAAACACTTGCGAGAACAAAATTGGCAGCCATTTTAGCTTTTAGATTTAAGAACTAAAAACAGTACAAATTTGTATATGTTTGAGATTAAGCGGGGTAGAAAAATTACTATACCAAAATGTTTGAAAGCAGAATGATATCACCAATGCACTCAACTTGGGGGAGATTTCCCATATTTTCAACAAAAAAACTAACAGAAACCCCTGGATTCAGATATGATTCATCAACAATATTGAGTGCGCAAAAGTAATCTGCAAAGAAAGAACTAAATTGTGATAACAGAGTAGAGAAAAGAAATTAAATACAAAGCTCAAAGTCCTGAACAGTAAATGATATAGATGCCTGACATGCTATTAGATAAGAACCTTCCCCGCGCCCGCAAGTAAAATAAAATAATAATATCCTTGATCTGCCACCCTTCCAAGAAGAATGACACTAACATCTAGTTCGCTGCAATATAAGTTAAGCGGTTCCCCCAGGCACACATCTACTCAACACAAGATGAGAAGCAAATAAATGTTTCACATCGTTCACATATTTGCATACATAACATTCAGACCTTAAATTCTACAAAAGCCTAAGCGAATTATAGCCCTCTGCTAAAGCACAAAAATTCCAAATAATGGTATATGTAACAAGAGCCACTGACTGATGAGTGCTACTATAGATTATTAATATCTCAAAGAAAGCATGACTTGTGAGCATAATACATGTATTCTTACAATTCATAAAGTGTCATTCATCACATGTTCCATACATCCTTAAAGCTCATGTTTACCGTTTGAACACAAGCTCGTGTTTTCATTAGCAGGTCACCATGTAAAATACAGCTTATAGAAAATCCCCAACTACATGCTATAATAAGAGGACAAATAATTAAGCCTTTAAGCAACAAAATAATATTTCACAAGGATGGACTCTAAGTGGCCATCTATACACAAACACGATGATTTATGTGGCCTGTGATTATGAGGCTATTGCATACACCTATTGCTATTGGTTTATCTTACAACGTCAATAGCATAACTTCATGCTTATACACAAAACTTAGTCTAGCAGAAATCCCTCGTCCTTCATGTGTGCATGATTACTTAAATATTTTGTAAATTGACCTTACCCAAAAAATTGAAAAAGCTTTATGTCTGGTTTTTTAAACTCCAATGGAATTAAAACAAAAATTAATAAATGACCACACTCATAAAAATTAGTAAATGACTACACTTTACTGATAATATGTGATAAAATACGACAAAAAAATTCCTCACAGTTGCTACTTTTTTAGTGTCACTATGAAAACAGCTGTAATATGAGAACAGCCGTAGCAAAAAGGTGAAATAGAAACTTTACAGCACCTACATGCAATATTACAATACTTTATAAAATGTAATCAATTACTACGATTCATAACTAAATGAAATTAGTCAATTTCCATAGAGTGGTAACCTGTGCATGCATCTAGACCTATAGTATAAAGCTAGAAGAATCATTATAGAATGCCTGGATATATTCTAGATCAAAAAATGAATTTTTATCCCAAACTTGACCATCTGAGCTATCACACTGACTCAATGTTATCACTAATACATTCCATAAGGAATCAATAATCCCATTATAACTGTTAAGTAAAATAGTCTTCTCAAATGAACCAAAAAGTAACAAAAATCTGGTTTACAGGATTATGCAGATGATAAAGTGTGAGATTAAATAACTCTTTATCACGTGAAAATCTTAAATATTATAAATTAAAAAAATTATATAAAGTTGTCGCTCAAGTTTGATCTTTTGAGACAAACATAATGTAAAAGGAGAGGCTTAAAATAACCTTTGGAAGTGGATCATCAATCTACTACCAACATGGAAAGAAGCTGTAAGTCCGGCCTTTTATTCCTCATTGCCAATCAAAAAACAAAGTTGAACCAAATCAGATTGATTTACAAAAAACCCAACTGTAGAATAATATTTAATAAAATAGTCTTAGCACTATAAAAATAAATAATTACATATAGACATGTACCTCTGGATATAATTAAGAAAATATAACATTGTACATACTATAATCAGGCTAGCCAAACATATCATTCATTTAAACACACACATAGGTCTAGATAGTGATTCTTCTAGCCTTATACTATAGGTCTAAATGCATACACAGGTCACCGCGAACAAATTACTGAATACATAATTATAAAACACCAAATCAGTAGTAATACGTTCAAACTATTTTGAAAATTCACTTTGGTTCTCACGGTTCTCATCTGGAATTGGTTTTCAACGGAACACAACAATAAATGTGTGTGTGTGTGTGTGCATTAAGTTGAAGAAATCTATAAATCAACCATGCTCTCTTTACACTAAAACAAAGCAAAAATAAATAAATAAAATAATTAAAAAGTGTGTTTTAAATAAATACTTATCATAACAAGAAATTGGCATCTCCCAAGTTTGATTATCTTTTGAAACCAAAAAACGTGCAAATAAGAATACACATAAAACCTAGAAATAAAGCAGTGGCTCAGCATAACCTTTGGAGATAATCATCAATCTACTACCAGCAACATGGATAGCAGCTGTAAGTCCGGCCTTTTATCGTCATCGCCACTCAACAAAACAAAACTTCAAATTAATCTTTAAAAAACCCCAATTCTATCCCAAACTTAATCGTTCAAGTTATTAAACGCGCTAAACGTTAACACATTTCTAGCACATTTCATGAGGAGTCACAATCCCATAGCAACTGTTGGATTAGGTAATCTCCTCAAATTAACTAAAAAGTGATGAAAGATTGATCTACAAGATTATGCAATGATAAAGTGTGTGAATAGAACTCCTTACATGCAACACAACAACATGGAAAGCAGCTGTAAAAAAAAAGATTAAGCAGTGGCTCAGTAAAACCTTTGGAGGATCATCAATCTACTACCAACAACATGGGAGCAGCTGTAAGTCCGGCCTTTTTGTCCTCATTGCCAATCAAAAAACAAATTTAAATCAAAACTTGAGTGATTTACAAAACCCCAACTCAAGAATGATATTTAACGAAATAGTCTTAACACTATAAAAAATACATAAATATTATATACACATGTCCCTTTGGAGTTCATTAAGTGAATGCAATAGCATATATACTATAATTACCCCAAGACAAACAGTGCATTCACTTAAACGCACATACTCGTGTAATATATAAATATGTAGGCAAGTGCACAAATCAGAACCAAATAGATACGAGAACAGTAGAACCAAAACAAATTACCAAATACATTAATACAATAACCAAAAACTTGGAGGTTTAATAATTAGTGATAAATAAATATTTATCTGATTAAATAAATACTAATCATAAGAAAAAGAAGTAACCGACATCTCCCAAGTTTAATAATCTTTTGAAACAAACAAAAGGTACGAACAAGAATACGAATAAAACCTAGAAATAAAGGCAGTGGCTCAGTATAACCTTTGGAAATAATCATCAATCTACTACCAACAACTTGGAAAGCAGCCGTAAGTCCGGCCTTTTATCGTCATGGCCACAAACTAAAAAAGCCCCAATTTACACAAAATACACATCGAAAACATCTAATTTACTCACTTCAGGTACTAATCTACAAATGATACACACACGGGAACCTCTCCGGTATTTAAATACGAGAATGCAGTAACGTGGCAAACATTATATTCATTTTAACGAACACGATACGATATTATAAAAGGCGAAATATTAAACGGAAGGCGGAGGAAATACCGGTGCCTCTTGATTTCTTGGGGATACTTGTGTCGATAACAATGCCGATAAGATTAACCTTCTGATTAATTGCAACAAGGGCGTCTGCTATTGCCAGAAATTTGTAGTCGTCGGCTCTCTCTTTGTTCCCCATTTTTGGCTACTTCTTAAACCCTAGACACAGATTTCAAATTTTTTTTGTACAGGGGCGCTTTTTGTCAATTAACTTTTACAAGAAACCTCCCAAAATTAGGGCCAGTTTGGTAAATCATTATTTTGATTTTTCGTTTTTTAGTTTTAAAATATATGTTTTTAAATATTATTCTAACTTAAAATTCACGGATTAAAATGATTATATTTAAAATTTATTTATTTTAATTTATTTAAGTAAAAAAAATCTCAACTATAAGTAAATTATTCAAACACTAAAATAACTTATATAGTTATTAACTTATCACTTATAAATTATTTATTCATTTTAAGGAGTTAAATCTCAAAGTGCTCACTGAAGTGGAGGGCTGGTATCAAATAACTCACTGAAGTTATCGGTGTCTCAAGTGTACCACTCTAGTAACAAGTAATGACAAAGACGTTAAGTTTTTTTGTTGACCTAACGGGAAACGTCATGACTTTAACGTGAATGACAAGTGGACACACGTTGAGACAGATGGAGGATTACATGGCGTCCAATCAGCCCATGACTAAGTCACGCGCTAGTCAATTTTTATTTTATTTTTTTTAAAAAAAACATAAACGTTACACCATCTTGTCTTTTCATCCCAAAAACGCTACACCATCTTGTGTCTTGGGGCAAAACGCTACTTCATGTGATGTTTTGCTCAGATTTTTTAAAAAAATATTTCTAAACCCAAATAGGGAACTATTGAACCCTAAAAAAATATATTAATTTAGGATGTATGCTTAAATTAGGGTTGACCCTAAATCCTAGAGCCTAAACCCTAAATCGCTGTGTCTTT
>PHNY01297293.1:27023-40818 GCA_003724115.2 Anethum foeniculum
TGTTCAATTTTTTAATATTTCTAAAACCCAAATGTTAAATTATTAAACATTAAAATATTAAAANTATATTTAATTTCGGGTCCGCGGTTAAATTAGAGTTTAGAGTTGGCCTAAACCCTAAATTGCTCCGTCTTTTATTCAATTTTTTAAAATTTCTAAAACCCAATAGGGGATTATTGAACCCTAAAAAATTGAAAAATTACTATCTCCATCCATTCAGTTCTTTACATTGGGGACGGGGGCTCGGCACGCATTTTAACGCTCATATAATAATATAAAGGGAATGAAATCGATATTCACAATTTAACATTAATCTTTTAACAAAAGGGGGGCGCGTAACAAAGGAGTGAAAAACCCTAATTGACAATATCGAAGAATCATTCTGGGGACTGAGCGTACATTGCTGCAATCGGGGTTCAAAAGTCTTGACGACACTGAGGTATGTATACATTTAACTACATCTAATTCGTAGTAACTGGTTGTTCATTGTTTTCTTGATTGAAATGATATGATATGTGTAGAGTAGTAATATGAATTTATTGTTTTTGTTTCCAATTTATAATATGTCTTCAACTACTCTATACCTTTACTATCATGGTGATTTTACTCATGCTTCAAATATTAGTTACAGAGGTGGAAAGGTTGAAGTTATCCTTGATTTTGATTGTGAAACATTAAGTTTTCGTCATCTTGATGAATTTACGGAAAAAGTATTGTTATGATTCTAATTCCCTAGTTTACTTTAAGTGTGATGTACATAGTTTTATATACGGTACGAGAGTCGTGTATGATGATAGCTCAGTGAGGGACTTAGTTGATTTGTGTAAGCCTTATGGTAAAATTGAATTGTATGTGGACCACTGTAACCTGGATGACTTAATTGAGGTTCCAAAATCTCCAGAACAAAATGAAATTAACAGAAACACAGGGTCATCAAAATTTGAGGATGATACAGAATTTATGGAAAAGGGGGTGATGATGAGGGTAGTGAGGATACAGATGATCCTGAGTATGAAAAAGAAACTGATAGTGAGGGTTCTGACACTGAAAGCTTAATGTTTTATGACAATGATAGTGACCCTGAAGGAGAAGCTATTAAGCAGAATGCTAAGAAAATTAAAGGTGAAATGTTTAATGCGACGAATGCTCCTAATAGGTGTGGTAGTGAAAACTCATATTTAGATGATGAAACACTTTGATCACTATTATCCTCTAGTGAAGATGAAAACTGTAAAATTGGTTATATTGGACCACCAAATCCTAAGAAAAAAAGATACATAAGAAAAAGGAGTGTAGTTCAGAGTTTGAGGTTTGTTAAAAGTTTATTAATATGATTGAATTCAGGGAAGCAGCAAGAAAATATGCAGTGACTGATAGGAGGGGGATAAAATTTGTGGCAAATGATGGTAAAAGATGTTAGGTATGCTGTGAGGGTAACTGTCCATTTTATATATGGTGTAGCAAGGATAAAGGCAGTGGGGGTTGCACTTTTAAAACATTAGTTGACAGTCATTTGTGTACTAAACCATATTCCAACAAAATGGCTTTGGTAAAATATCTAGTTGAGGTATTTGGCGATAAAATTAGGAAGAACCCCCAATGGAAGGTGAAACAAATGGCAGAAACAATTAAGAATGAGATGGAGATACAAGTTCCCAGAATAAAAATCTTAAGAGTGAGAAAAACTGTATTAGAAGTTGTTGCTGAATCTCTAAAACAACATTATTCTAGGTTAAGAGATTATGCACATGAATTGCTTCCGAGCAATCCTCAAAATACTATGAAAATATCCACCACTAGGCTGAATGATAATGATCCACCTCAAATTAAGAGGCTACATGTATGCTATCATGCTTTGAAAGCTGGTTGGAAGGCACGGTGTAGGCCTTTCATAGGATTGCATGGGTGTTTTCTAAAAACAGTTACAGGAAGTCAATTATTGTCAACTATTGGGAGGGATGGGAATAACCGGATATTCCCTATCAGTTATGTTGTAGTTGTATCCGAGAACACAGATTCTTGGACTTTGTTCTTTACTTTGCTGATAGATGATCTTAAGTTGGGAGATGGCATGGCCTCACAATTGTAAGTGACCAGCAGAAAGGACTTGAAAGGGTTGTCAAAGACCTGCTCCCTAGTGTGGAACACAGGTTCTGTACTAGGCATCTTTATACAAACTTCAAGCTAAGGTAAAATATAAATTTAATTTCATTTCATGTCAACTTAGATAAATGTATGTTCTATGGATTTTACATTCATATCTTTTTACAATTGTTATAGGTTTTCAAACAAGCTCCTTAAAGCTCTGTTCTGGAATATAACTGATACTACACACAAGGTTACATACACAAGAGTATTGAAGGATATGTTGAGAAACTCAAAAAGTGCACATGATCAGCTATCAAATATTGACCCCAAGTCATGGTGCAAAGCATTTTTTGACACACGTTCATTGTTGGAGAACAATGACAACAATATGAGTGAAAGTTTTAACAATTAGATCATTTAATGTAAGGTATAATCTTTTTCATACATTAAATTAGTATACCTATTTTAAGTTGTACTTCAATATCTCTATTGTGTTTTGTACATTGTTGCAGGTTTATGCCACTCCTCACAATACTGCAAGAAATACATTATAAAATAGGCAAATCAGGGATGATATTCAAGGAAGTGACCTGCAAATTTGTCCAAGAATTAAGAGGCAAGTTGACTTACTCATAACCGAGTCTAGAAAGTGGTCAGCCTCTTGGGATGGGAATAGAAGATTCCAGGTGAAGCAAGGAACAATATCTGTCACTGTTGACTTAGAGAACAAAAAATGTGACTATATGTGGTATGATTTAACAGGCATTCTATGCCAACATGCAATAGCTACAATATATTCAAAGAGACATCATTCATATGAATATGTGTGAGACTATTATAAGATAGAAAAATATCTGGCCACTTATAGCTACTCTCTGGAGGCCATGAAAGGTGAGGAATTTTGGGACTTCTATGGAGATGAGGAAGTGCTGCCACCACCAATTTCTAAAAAACTGAGAGGGAGACCAAAGAAATTGAGAAGGAGAGAACAGTGGGAGGGAAGAAGTAGAAGCCAGTCAAAACCTTTTCAAAGGGTTTTATTACAAAGGTTTAGTAATAAAAGAGTTATGCACTGCTCTCATTATAGACAACCAGGGCACAGAGTCTCCAAATGCCCTGCAAGAGCTGGGGTCAACAATTAAGAAAATGGACAGACAAATGCAGAGAAAAATGTACAAGAAAATGCAAGTGGAGGAACTACACAGAGAAGTAAAGAGGCAAATGCAACTGGAGAAACTGCACAGAGAAGTGAAGAGGCAAATGCAATTAAAGGAAATAATGAAGAAAATGCAACAAAATTAAAGGAAATTGGTGACCAACCAGTCACCAAGAAGCCAGTTGCAAGGGAGCTGAAAAGGAAAAAACTGAGTGTTAGAAGACCTCAAAAAGGTGTTGTCATAAAAAATGTGGTACCAAATCAACCTAAAATCACCATTCCATGGATAAGGGTAAGGCCAAGCTGGTAGAAGAAAAACATAATCCATTTGTTACTATCAGTACACAGGGAGATACAAAAATTGAATTTGCTTTAAGTGATGATGAACAAATGTATAATTTTGGCTGGTCAGATGAAGATAAAGAAGAGGAGAATGTAAAGGTGGAGAATGAAGATAAGAAAGGAGTTGATTTAAAGGTGGAGAATGAAGATAAGGAATGAGAGAATTTGGAGGTTGAAAAGGATAAGGGGTGATGCCGAAAAGACTAAAGACCCCTTGCCTTTTTTGGAACAGGTGCCAAGGAAAAAAATGCCCCTAGTTAGAGGTAAGTTGCAGATGAGTGGGAAAAAAATAGTAAGGATTATGTATCATTCGCTGATAAATTAAGGGGGCTGTTGGGAAAAAAGACAGTATTTATGCCCACCCCTGGCCTACTACCATTCGCACCTCCAAGGGGGACATCACCAGCTTCAACCCCTTCTACTAATGCCCCCTCTCAACAAAGCAACAGTTCTCAAGGAACAAGGAGGCCACCAAGGATTAATGAAGCCGATCAAGCAATTAGGAAGTCAGCAAGGTTGCAGATGAAGGGAAAGTTCACCTTTGAAAATACCTCGGATGATCACATAGAACTTCCATAAATTAGTTTGTTTATTCAAGTTATGGTCTTTACTTTTGTTCAACACTTAGTAAGTTAGACTGGTTTACTATTTGCTAGTATTCATGCTAAAACGGAGTTGTAATGGTATGTAATGGTACTTGTTTAAGACTTTGTTATTTGACCCTTGTTGAAGACTTTGTTATTCGATTATGCATAGACATCTTTTGATATATATTTGTGTTCCATATCTATTTTCTTGTTGCAATTCCATAAACGCAGTCATTTCATTTAAGCAAATACATATATATACACATTAAGCATTGACATTCATTACATCAAGCATATCCATATTAAGCATTGTCATTCATTACATCAAGCATATTTACTCCATCTAACAACCATATTGCAACCTCATTTACTTCACTACAACTACTTAGAAGAAAATAACACTACAATCAATATCACAACAACAAACACACACATTTTCATCTACCTTTTCATCCAATTCTTCTCAGCTTCCAACTTCATTCTTGCTTCAATCAATAACAACCTCTCTTCCTTCAGAAGTTCCTTTTTCTCAATGCTTTCAGCAAGATATTCTTCAACAATTTTAAGCTTCTCTTAGAGTTAATTCTCCTATGATTTAAGTGAGTAATAACATCCAACAATCGAGGGCAAAATTCTTTTGCAAACCACTCAAAGTAATGGCATCCATTGTTTTCCTACAACACAAACCATAAATTATTTTACAATAAGATCGAACTTTAAATTAAAATTGTTACCGTAAATTCCCAAAAGTACCTTTTGAGTGGCACAACTGTAGAACCGTCTTCCCGGATTTTTCAAGGTCCATGAAGTAAAAACCCGAGCTCTTCTTCTACAAAAGCAAATCTTATACTCTTCTTCCTTCCTTACCGAGTCGATAGATAAAGAGCTACCAGTTTTCCCAATAGGGCTTTCATTTCTAACCATATGATGATGAAATAGGTTCAATTTTTAGTTGGTAGCTATTGATTAACAAAGATTAAAACTAAGAACCCTAACTGATATTATATGCACACTATAGATATAGCTGTTGTATCAGCCACGTCAAATGAGGGTAATGTTACATTCCACTATGTCCAAGTCAATGAAGCCATGTACTCTCTCCCATTAGGTCAACAAAAAAACTTAACATCTTTGTCATTACTTGTTACTAGAGTGGTACACTTGAGACGCCGATAACTTCAGTGAGTTATTTGATACCAGCCCTCCACTTCAGTGAGCACTTTGAGATTTAACCCTCATTTTAAGTCATAAGTTACTTATTTTAAGATTTTCCAAACGGGCACTTAATCTATCTATCTATATTATAAAAGTTGTTGTCTATCTACCTTCAAAAATTACCATCATACCCCTCCGTATAATCAATTATTTACATCATCTTAACACCAAACATCTCTCACTCATATTACCTTTTTAATCTAAGCCATTCTTTCTAATTTTTGTTAACTTTTGTGCACGACTATCCAAGATCCGACAACCCATTTGAAAGTTAACTTTACTAAACACTTTCCCAAATGTGAAATCTGAAATTTTCAAAATATGAGCTCAATTTGAAAATTGATACTACTCCCTCATTCTTCTTCGTTCATCACCGTTGTTTAAACTTCTTTTTCTATAAGTTTTTGGCCCCTCTTCTTTGTACAATCTTGAACTGGATACTATGTTCTTTTTTCATTGTTTATCTACACATATATTAAGGTTGTTCTTCTTGTACAAAGGGAGTCATGTCTTGTTATGGAGTTCTTGAATGATGAAAGGTCAAAGCAATTATGTGTTTGGTGTTGTTGACCCATTGGAGAATACATCTCCACCTAAAGAACAACCAGTTTGTATGTACTGAAGTGTTAGTTGTGTTTTTACTAAACCAGTTTGAGTAAAAAATGTGATGTGTTTTTACTAATATTGCCTTATCTTTATTTATTTATTCAGACCAAGATATGGAAGGCATGAAATTCGTAAAGAAAAGGAAAGTTTCATTACCTTTGTTGTTTAATGTTTGTGAGTGGATTTGTCTCTTGATTGTTACTATTTCGGAGTTCACTGTTTAGATGTAATGTTGTTTATCTATTGTCAATTTATTATAGTTAATTATGATTTGGGGATGATGACTGACAAGACTCTTTTACCAGTGGAAACGATTGGTTTGGAATGGAGGGAAAAAAAGACTATTACCTCTGAGTCGTGATGTCACAATGTTTGTGAGTATTTTACGTATTTTCTAAATGTATCTTACATCATTTAATTACATACTTTGAATTTATGCTTTCATTTTTATTGGTAAATCTATATTATAAAAGCTGTTGTCTATATACCTTCAAAATTACCATCTCACCCCTCTGTATAATCAATTATTTATATCATCTTAACACTAAACATCTCTGACTTATACTACCCTTTTAATCTAAGCCATCCTTTCTAATTTTTGTTAACTTTTGTGCATAGTTGTCCAAGATCTGACAACCTATTTGAAAATTAACTTTACTAAACACTTTCCCCGGTATAAAATCTGAAATCTTCAAAATACGAGCTCAATTTAAAAATTGATACTACTCCATTCTTCTTCGTTTATCGTCGCTGTTTAAACTTCTTTTTCTATAAGTTTTTGGCCCCTCTTCTTTGTACAATTTTGAACTTGATACTATGTTCTTTTTTCATTGTTTACCTACACATACATTAAGATTGTTCTTCTTATACAAAGGGAGTCATGTGTTGTTATTGAGTTCTTGAAGGATGAAAGGTCAAAGCAATTCTGTGTTTGGTGTTGTTGACCCAGTGGAGAATACATCTCCACCTAAAGAATAATCAGTTTGTATATATTAAAGTGTTCGTTGCATTTTTACTAAACCAGTTTGAGTAAAGAATGTGATATGTTTTTAATAATGTTGCCTTATCTTTATTTATTTATTCAGACCAAGATAAGGAAGGCATGAAGTCCGTAAAGAAAAGGAAAGCTTCATTACCTTTGTTGTTTAATGTTTGTGAGTGAATTTGTCTCTTAATTATTATTATTTCGGAGTTCACTGTTTAGATGTAATGTTTCTTATCTATTGTCAATTTATTGTAGTTAATTATGATATGGGGATAATGTCTGACAAGACTCTTTCACCAGTGGAAACTATTGATTTGGAATGAAGGGAAACAAATCCTTTTACATCTGAGCTGCGATGTCACAATGTTTATGAGAATTTACGTATTTTCTAAACGTATCTTAAATCATTTATTTACATACTTTGAATTTATGCTTTCGTTTTTATTGGTAAATAAAGATAATCGGCCTTTAAAAAAGACAAGCAAAAAGAAAGTGAGCACACGTCTATTATTTGATGTTTGTGAGTCTATTGCGCACTTAAATATGTATGAAAATATGATTGATGCATTATTGTCATATAATATGAAATTTTATTTTAGTTAATTATGATTTAGGAAGGATGCCTGCAAAATCTAGATCCTAAGTGCCAGAGTCTGCGAAAGCAGATGAGTCATGTAAGTTGTCTTTAAAATTTGAGTTATTTAAATCATCACCGCACATTTTCTTTTTAATGTTACTATTTTGTCCTTTCATCTGTAGTTTCCTGTTTGAATGCATGTATACCTTCTTGTCATTCAAAATTAAAAACTTATTATTTTGTTATTGACACCATCAACATCAAGTGTGCATTATATTTTGTCAATTATGCATGATCATTAGCTTATGTAAACAATATATTATTATAATAAACAGAGTTGAAAAAAAATAGATATTATAGCTCACACTCTGTGTCGCCTAAAATGTCCAGAGTCCAATCATCGATGTTGTATTTGAAAATATGATATTTTTGGTTCTATAAACCTAATACGGTGTGGTTCTTGAATCTTTTATCAAATAGATAGGTTTGCAAAACGATAGGCAGTATACGCTTAAAACAACCTGAAAAAAAAATACTCGATGCGGGTAATTATTATACTTGTCACCCACCGGCAAAATAAATAGTAACAAAAGAATAATATTCGTGAACCCTATCATTCAAATTTTACCCGTAGCATCAACGGGAGAGCTCATTTAGGAATCTAATCTTGTTCTTAGATGTCATAATTTTTTTCATGGTCTGCTACCTCTGGTAAGAATAATAAAATCGTTCCAATGTCAATTTTCACTAAGTGTTTGCATTATCTAGAACATTTTTTAATACCAATGGATCAATTGTCAGACGAACATCATCCAGACAAATGGATTCAATTTCTACAATGTAATAGCCATAACACTGAATTATTAGTACTGTTCGAATATCATAATTGTTGTCCACCTCCTCAAAATGAATGTATCCTTGAGACACTTTTAGGCTACTAAGATTCGCCACACAGTAACGATAGTCCTATGTGTAAGACAAATAATGCCACTCTTTGAGGAGCATATTGGATCACCACAACTGATGTACTTAAATATGTCGGATGCGTCGGGGTTATAAAAATATTATCTTGAAGGATTAGAATTGTGGCGAACCCACGTGAGACAACTTCCAAATCGAATTTTTGATAGTAACGTTAAGATAATAAATTGATCTTGTTGTACTAAACTGAATCATTGGAGTTTCTAAATCGAATTTACTTCATCTATTACAGCAAATTTTATTGTTAGTAGTTTAATATTTACTTCCACAATGTACTCAAATGTCTAATTCGAATACTCTAGCAAAGAATATCAGTTGAGTGGCAATTTAACACCCGTTGGAAGAATAACAAAACTATTACAAACTGAAATATACAATAAAAATGATGTAAAAAACATTTAAAGAAAGAGGAAGTAATTGTTGGTATTTGCTATTTTATGAATAGGGTATATCATTTATTATTGATTTCTTTGTATAATGATAAAATTAAAATATATTTGTGGATAGTTGATTTGACGGTCTCATTTCAAGCCAAATGAATAGCTATTTGTGTTTGTAAGTAATGCCATCAAGTAAATAATATTGAAATGGATAAATTTAACCAAGTTTCTATTTATTTACCCAACCAGCCAGCAGACGTCAGTAAATAATATTAAATAAGGTAAATTTAACTAAGTTTCTATTATTTGTCATTAACCATTTATATATGTTTGTGTATATGATAGTAATAAGGGATGGCCAGGGTGGAGGAGAGATGCATTGTTATAATCATTCGTGGTCCTAATTTGAAATTAGGTCTAATTTTAAAAACCTTGTAAGAATGTGTCCAACTTCTGGCTTGCAATTTTAATTGAATTATTTAGACATTATAATATGGTAGAAGTCACTTTTGAAATTATAATTTATAAATATTCATATGAAATGATATTATTCACAACAAAAATAATATATTTATATGTGAATACAACGGTAAAGTTTACGTAATTTTATTTTTCACTTTTAAAATATTCAAATAAAATATTTTTAAAAAAATGTGCCTTCCCACATGAGTAACCCTTGTATGATTAAACATGCTCGAATGAGAGTTTGTTGGTATAACTCCTGGTTACTCGATATAAACATTTATGATTAGACAATGCAGGTAATTAGAATCATCAATTCATAAGGGATTAATCGAAAATATCTTGTTTTTAACTATGTTACCCTCTTCACCTATATTTGTGTATTTTGACAAGACCCCAATGACCTTTCTGCAAAAAATTAAAACAAGTCAAGAACATTGAATTATTAAATATACTACAAGTTAAATTAAAATATTGGAGTTAAAACCACCTTTATATTATTCCTGCGGGGTTGCGCAACAAGATAATATCCATCTCGCAGCTTAAAAACAATTGCTCTGAAACCAACATACCTTTCACCGGCCACCTCCTCCTGCAAATGATACATATGATAAGAAGTTTTGTAACCAGTAACAGGACCATTGGATACTGTTCTACTTTTTCGACATTCTTTTTCACCTAGCGAGAAGTTATCATCGGCTCATGAAATACTTTTTGTGCAAAGTCAGTTAATTATTTCTCGGGATGTATCAACGAATGATGAAAATAATAATTTTTTTTTTCAAAATCGTCAATATTGACATAAAAATGATAAAGAATGGAAGGAATGGGATATTTTATGAAATCAAATGGTTGGTTAGCATGGGCTGCAATCAAATGCCCAGTGCAAATTGCCGAAAAATGGATAAAAGCTGCTCATCATTGTATTCATTTATTAAGTCAAAAGGATAAGCTACCTGTCCGGCAGCCAATGGTGTAATTGAGATTAGATGTTGCTGAAAGTTAGCTCGAAAAGCCATAGTAAGCGGTAGATAAAGATGAGCAATGAAGAGAAAAGATGAGCAACGAAGAGATAAGATGAGATCTCAAGATATGTGGCCAACATTAAACGTGATTTTTTTATTGTTTTAAAGGAAACGAGTCGATAAAGCCGCCGCGAGCTGTAATAACTTTTTAATATTTTATAGATTATTTATATATTTTTTTAAAAAAAATATGAATAAATATTAGAAATATTTAAAAAATATTTAAAATAATACTTTGTTAAATTGAGTATCAAAAAAATAAAAAATATATTTATTATATATTTTTTTGGGGATACTATTACTCCTTCATTGAAGAAAATATTTTAAAAAAGGATTAAAAAAATTATTTATTTAAGAATTTTTGTATAAAATTGGCCATGACCCGTTTGTAAATACAACTAACCCAAAAATCATACCAATAATCCAACAATTTATTTTGTCAAATTTATTCAACATCTAACCAACTATATAATAAACATTACATAAAAAAAATAAACTAATTAAAACTAAAACTAAACTAAATTTTCTACACAAAGCTTGACAACAGAACTCGGTTACTCGGTTACAGGAACTCAAGAAAATTGGACAAGGGTCATAACTCGGTAAAATAAACTCGGCTGAGTTGAGTTGAATCAGTAAATGGGAAACGCAGGAAAATGGTGATTGTTGTTAATAGAGGAAGGAGGTCGCAGCTAGGCAGTTTGGCAGAAAACATAGTTGATGGTGTTGTAGGGAGCACAAGGGTGGTTTTGTGGTTAGAAGCAGTTGTGGTAGTCGTAGGTGGGAGGGAGAATTCTGCGGTGAAGGAAGAAGAGGAGCTACGGGTCTGGGACAGGCATGGGTGTATGGTGTACTGGCGCGTGTATTGGCTATGGTGTGCAGGATTGAGGTGGAGAAAGGAGGATGGTTGAGTTTTGCAGTTAGTGAAGGCCCAGGTGTTGTGATGGTTGTGGGTCGAAAAGAAGTGAAGTCCGGGGTGATGGGAGAAGGGTGAGTGATAGAGTAATAAACGAAGGTGTGGTATGTTGTGATTTGAAGAAAGAATTGTGAAATTGAGTGGTTATAAAGGGAGTTTTTCTTGTGGGTTTGGATCGCAGGGGTTGCAGAAGGGTAAGAGAGGGTGATTGGTGAATGAGGGAGTAAGAAAATAGAGATTGTGGGAGAAAGGAAAGACAAGGAAAAGATTAACAAGAAGAAAATTTGCAGGTAATTTATAATAGGGATGCAAAGAAAATAAATAATTTTTTTTTCTCCCTAAGCTTTAAATCAAAGATAACTAAAATGCTAGAAATTAAAATCTAAGAAGTTATGCAGGAAAATTTTAAAGTTATTTAAATAACCCAACCTAACCAGACCCCAACATAAATCAACTTCATGCCGGAATTTGGTCGGAAAACGGTAAGAACACGTGTGAAAAATCAAACGGCACCAAATTCACTTAAAAATTAGATCTAAAAATTAAATAGCAACTTACCTCTACTAACTTGAACAAATAATTACACACACACACACACACACCCATTTATACTAACACCTTAAAAACACACGCACACCCATTACTCTAGCATATCAAAACACACAAAAAACTTAAATCTACACTACCAAATATCAAACAAATCAAAGTGAACAACAAACATGAAATAAAAAACAAATCTTTAACTAGTGAGCATGCAAATCAATGCAACAATTATACTAACTTATCAAACCCAACAATAAAATTGAGATTTAAATGGGCTAAACATTATAATAACTTTAACTAAAGCAAGAACAAGAAATCAAAGGCATCTTTCAACCAAATGTGGTAGTTCAAAGACTAGTTGATCCACCCTTGGATTTAGAGAAATTCATAGCCATGTTAAGAAAAGTAGATCTAGAGCATAAACGTAAAGAGAGAGATGTAAAGGAAAAACTTGAACTTTCATTAAAATAAAGAGAAGTGTTTACAAGGAAGGGGGAAAGGTTTTTATAGTTGAAAATTAGGGTTTTAGGGTAGGTTGTTTGAATCTTGGTCGTACATTTGGTTTGTGTGTTGTTGTAATCATAGCCCTTGATTCATTTCTTCATTATTAAGTCTTTCCAAGCATATTCTACAAGTATCCCAAGCCTTCCCCACTAAGACTCCTTTTTTTCTTTTTTAATTTTCTTCTCCTTTTTTTCTTTTTTAATTTTCTTCTCCTTTTTTCCTCTTTTGCCCCTCCTTGTATATCTTTTTCCCTTTTCCTTTATTTTGCACAAAATACCTACAAGAGCAAATAATTAATTTATTAAATACGAGAATATCAATAAATAGGCATGAAAAAATGTAAAAATTATGAGAATATCAAATGCCCCCATACCTATCTTTTGCTCGTCTCGAGTAAAAATAAAAATAAAGATGCAACTATAGAGCACAATCCTACGATGATTATGCTCCTTTTCGTAGGCGTGGCGGGTAATTTTAGGTTTACCAACCCGTTAAACCCGTAGACGATCTCTACCTGAGGAGTATTGTCTCCTAAGGGTTTACAGAAGATATATCCATAAAATCTTTGAGACAATTTTCAACCAAGTGTCAAGACTCAATTTCACTTAAGCATTCATTGGTGTCAACAAAAAGATTTTTATAAGGAAAATACATGCCTTGTAGACTCTTTTAATGATAGACAAGATGTAGATGACTCAAATCCACTTATGCCGACTTAGAAAATTTACAAAAGATTTCAAGGTGTGTAGTAAGTTTAAGGCCTTTGATGAATTTGAAAGTCTAAGAACATTTTCTCTTTTTCAACCAATAGTGAACCGACTCATTATCTATCGAGACAAGTATTTAGCAAAACTTTGCAAAAGATTTTCATTTTTCTATTTTTTTCCTTTTTTTCAATTGACTTTATGATGTCTGTTTTCCTAGGCTTTCTATGTTACTCATGTAGCGAGCTTTGGGTCAGTGACTCTCAAACCAGACGATCTTAGGGCACTAGGTTTTGAAATCCCCGCAAGGACTTAATAACTCAAGTAACAAAGGCCACAAAACACGAATAGTCAATTCTACTTGTGCCCATCATCTTAAATTTTTTGTTTATAAGAACAATGGGTATTGCAGTAGTTTATTGTGACACCCTTATACCTATCTGTATTTAAATTAATTTATACTATAAGTAAATCAATTCACTGATTAACTTAAAATATTTACTAAATACAAGGAAATTATTCCATTTAAAAATAACTTTACTAGCGGAAGACGAAAATTCCACTATATCTATGGATGCAAATGCAGAGGAGGAGGGACTCTGGAGCTGTTAGGTCCCAATATGTTTGTAGAAGGGGGGGTTGAATACAAACTATACCGTTTTCTCGAATTTAATTGCGGAATGAAAATTGAAACAAAGTTCAAGTTAAATATAACTTATATTAA
>PHNY01297306.1:7629-25887 GCA_003724115.2 Anethum foeniculum
CGTGAAGTCTGTTCACCGTGATTGGAAGGTCAGGAGACTGACCACACACACTCCTCAATTCTTGGGGCTCCCAACTGGAGTATGGCCTACTGGGGGTGGCTTTGATAGGGCAGGAGAGGACATTGTGATAGGATTTGTGGATTCTGGAATCTTCCCCCACCATCCAAGCTTTGGTAGCCACAATACCTTTGGCCCCCTTCCAAAGTACAGAGGAAAATGTGAAGTTGATCCAGATACAAAGAGGGAGTTCTGTAATGGGAAGATTATTGGAGCCCAACATTTTGCTGAAGCTGCAATAGCAGCTGGTGTATTTAATCCTGCGATTGATTTTGCTTCTCCACTAGATGGAGACGGGCATGGAAGGTTAGTGATTATACCATTAGATAGAATAAGTAATTATAAAGATTGCGCTCTATATATTGTCAATTCTCTTGACTGCTGTAAGCCTTTGAATTTTATATTTGGTTTTGTCCACCGGTCGTCTTTTAACATGCGACTTAATGCATACAAGTCATACTGCCGCTATTGCTGCTGGAAATAATGGGATTCCTGTGAATATGCATGGCTATGAAGTTGGTAAAGCAAGTGGGATGGCTCCTCGTGCAAGGTTAGTTGTAAACACCTTTCCTTATTAGTACATGCTATCTTTCTAAATGTTTAGCATACGAACAGTTAAGAACAACGGATGGTTTCATTGTCTATTTGCAGAATTGCTGTGTACAAGGCACTCTACAGACTTTTCGGGGGGTTTGTGTCAGACGTAGTAGCTGCCGTTGAGCAGGTGTGTGCTTATATGCTACCCTGCTGTTGGATATATATGTGTTGCTTAAGTTTGAGTCTGTTTGCAAGTTTAACTGGTAAATAGCAAATCACTTTTTTAAGCCTTTGCATGTGTGGCCAACTTTGCTACTACATAAGTTGTGAACATTGTTTCTATGTAAAGTATTCTATCCGTTCTATTCTTTTCTTCAAGGTATCATCTTAAAACATTCAACTGCATTAGTTAGACTCTCTGTTCTTATTTGTCCTTTATTTATCAATTTGCTTATGGTTCTAGAGATAAGAACAACTTGCTATGATATTTCATCTGATGTTTCCTTTTCTTTTTGGTTCCAAAAGTCACCATCGTGGCGGTGTTGATAATTTTTGTCTTATTTTCTAAGCACATGTACTTATCTTTATATGCTGAGATTTTGAAATCTATAAGATTTTATTATGTAGGTTTCATCTTTGAAATCTAGCTGGTCATGATTTCTCTATGCTAATAAGCTGTATTAACTGCATCTTTGAAGGCTTTCAAATTCAAAGCATGCGACAAAAGTTAATTTTCTACATATATTCAAAGGATGCTTTAATTACTTTCCGCTTCTTTTTTAACAATTCTGTTTGAGGCGAGAGTTTGTAGTAAGTGCAGGATTTGCATATGTACACAAATATATGTTAACTGGTTACCAATTTATTTTTCTTCCACACATGGACATCTGCAAGTAAAATATCGCAGAAAAAATGTATTATAAGTTGTACTTGCGGGGTTTTAAACGTTTGTTAATAAGCATGGAAGAAGGTGCCAAAGAAGTTTGCTGTTTAAAAAGAAGAAATTTACGAGTCAAGTGATTCACCGTATATTCAAAAGTACCATTCTAGTTCCCTTACAGAACTTGTTAGACTTGCACTTATAGTAGAGATATTGGAAAAGGAGGAGAAATTAGACTTTTTCTTCCATGTTTGCTAATTACACGATTCTATGACAGTGGGTTGCATATTATAATTGTCGCTTATTTACCTTATGACATAAAACTTATTCTAGTGATTAATAGGTAGTTTACATAATTGCTGCTAATCAGTTTATCTTTTGATAGGCTGTTCAGGATGGTGTGGACATTCTTAATCTCTCTGTGGGCCCAAATGGTCCTCCAGCTACCACAAAGACCACTTTTTTAAACCCTTTTGATGCTGTACTTCTTTCAGCCGTGAAAGCTGGAGTTTTTGTTGTACAGGCAGCTGGCAATGGGGGCCCTTTTCCTAAAACAGTGTTGTCTTACAGTCCATGGATAGCATCTGTAGCTGCTGCAGTGGATGATCGTACATATAAGAATCATTTGAGCCTAGGAAATAAGAAAATACTTCCTGGAATAGGCTTGTCACGTAAGTTCAATGCATATTTATTGAACTTTATCTAATTTGGTAAAGCTCATATGTATACTTGACGAGATCTGTAGAACAATATGTTTTTAGTGCATACCGTTATACTTATACCTGGTATTAATTTCAGGTGTAGATGTTTAGTTTACTGTTTACATTAAGAGGAGGAGATGTTACAAACATCAAAGAAATATGATTTTAGCATTTCTATCAGAAAGAGCATCATTGTGACAATGTGATAGGAACAAAATGTTCTTGTATACATTCCTTTAGTGTTTCGAAATTTTGAATCCCTCCGGATTGCTGTTCACAAATTTAGGTTATCTTTAAAGAGGAGCAGTATCTAACGACCATAACTATTATTCTCTAATAGACACAACTCGTTACCTTGTTTTGTTAATAATTTTTTTTAAGGATAGGATCTACTATAATTAATACATTTAAAGGAAGAGTAAAAGTTATCAAATAACTAACTTCCTTGCCTTTATTTGTTGAAGTAGTATGTGGCAAAGGCCTCAAGTTGGTAGTCCTGATTAATGTACATGTGAAGATAAACACATTAGCGATATATTCCTCTACCTCAACTCATTGCGGAAATATCTAGCTCTAGAGATGCTTCTGTTTTTTGTGTTTATGTTGTGACAAATTTAATCGACAAGTTCTGGGGTGACTCAGTCTGATAATTATTTAAGATTGTGTCACATGTTACGATGCTGTAACATGTGTTACTTTTTTCTGCTCTGTTTGATTCTTCATTTTTCCAAATCCTTACCGGATTCTGTTTTGCAAGTTTTATCTAACAAGCGACCGACTTTTTTCTGCTGAACATGTCTGGTAACTTCATGCAGCTGCTACTCATGCTGATAGAACATTCACCTTGGTTGCTGCAAATGATGTCCTCTTGGATTCTTCAGCATTCAAGTACAGCCCTTCAGATTGCCAGAAGCCGGAGGTCTTAAACAAGAACTTGGTGGAGGGAAACATTCTTCTTTGTGGTTATTCCTTCAACTTTGTTGTTGGTACTGCATCAATTAAAAAAGTATCGGAAACCGCCAAGAGTCTTGGTGCAATTGGGTTTGTTCTTGCTGTGGAAAATTCTTCACCTGGAACAAAATATGATCCAGTTCCTGTTGGTCTTCCAGGGATACTCATCTCAGATGTTAGCAAGTCAATGGTAAATTTGTGATCCTTTTTCTTATTTGGTTCTATATACTTAAAGCCGTATTCTGTCAAGGGAGAGACCTAGAGTAAAAATGTGAAGATCGACTCATTTGGTGGGTAATTTGGATCTGCCATTTATGTGCCACAACCTCACGGCTTTTCTGATCCTTATAATGATATATTGGGGTTTGTGTGTTCGTGTGTCTTCAGGCAGGACTGGCTATATGAGAACTAAACCGTATATAACGAAAAAGTATTTTGCTTTTCATGCTGCTTTCCTGGCATATCCAGCTATTTTTATCTTGCATTTTATATTAAAATTTATAAGTTGTGACATGCCAACAATGTAATCCGAATTAGTTCTAATTTTATGAGTGGTACCTTGATACATAATTATATATCTGATACTCTGTAATAATTTTGTACCCTATACACGTTTCAGAAACTTTATTTCTAATTTTTTTTTGCTTTGTAATAATTAGGAGCTTATAAACTACTATAATATCTCTACATCAAGAGATTGGACTGGACGAGTAAGGAGTTTTAAGGCAGTAGGAAGCATAGGAGATGGTATGAGGCCCATACTTCACAAATCAGCACCACAAGTAGCATTGTTCTCTGGTCGTGGACCCAATATTAAAGATTATAGCTTTCAGGAAGCAGATCTTCTCAAACCAGATATTCTAGCTCCTGGTTCTTTAATTTGGGCTGCTTGGTCACCCAATGGCACAGATGAAGTGAATTATATGGGTAAGTAATTATTCTTGCTAGTAAGGTTAGTCCATTGTCTCTTCAGTTTGAAAATTAGTCTTTGTGATGGGTCTTTATTCTTACTCTTCTAAAGCTGGAATGTTAGAATATTGCAGTTATATTCCTTTGTAGGAAACTGCATTAGAAACATTGTTTTGACTTCATCCGGTTTCACCAACAGAAGCCTTGGGGGGGGGGGGATTCTTTTGTAGCTAGTTCCACCCATAAGATGTGCATTTAGAACAAATTACTCTACGTCTTTATACTCTATTTCTCCATACCTTGGTTACAAACTGAGATATCGGAATCGAAGCTACACAAAGATACCATCATAACTCAAAGATAAGATTGTATATGAATATTAAAGTTAAGCAGGTGAAATTATGCATGATGAAGCCAACTCAAAGAACTGTTTTCTTGGAGCAGGGGCAGGATTTGCCATGATATCTGGGACTAGCATGGCTGCACCACATATAGCAGGAATTGCTGCTCTGGTAAAGCAGAAACACTTTCACTGGAGTCCTGCTGCCATCAAATCAGCATTGATGACGACATCAACTACGCTTGACAGGGCAGGGAGGCCTCTTCAAGCCCAACAATATTCTGGATCTGAGACTGTGTCGCTAGTCCCAGCCACACCTTTTGATTATGGAAGTGGCCATGTAAATCCTAGAGCTGCTTTAGATCCCGGGCTCATATTTGATGCTGGTAACTTACGATTTTCTTAATTTCCTCTTTCTACATATGATTAGACTACCTGCTTATCGTTTAAATGCAAATCCTAAATGAGAGTTTGATTGCTGACTAACGTGGGTAAAGCCAATGATTATGGTTTTGATCATTTAAAACTTGGCTCAAGATGGAGATACATACATATATATATATATATGTGTGTGTGTGTGTGTGTGTGTGTGTAATATTGTCACCTTTTAATATATTTTTCTTATGCCTGTGATTTATTACCATTATTGCATTGTAAAGCCAGGAGTGTTAAAGGAAACAACCTGATAGAATCCAATTTTCATCACAAGGTAGCTTCAAGGTTGAATATGTATTGGGTGTTTGATTAAATATCTTGACGAATATGGTGTGAAGTGTGGGGTTTTTAATGTTAATGTACTAGAATTTGAGAGAATTTTCTATAAGGTTCATAGAGTTTGGGATCCCCTCTTAAGGTGTGTACGTACGTTGGTAGCTAGTTTTGTAAGGAATGTTACATTTTCCATCGAGGAGTCTGATCAAGTCAATACTCGTATTTTTTAGAGCAAGTCACTTAAGGTAACTTCCCTCATCTTTAATAATTTAGTTATGATATCTATAGAATAAGTTTTGATGACGTAAGGCCTTTTGTCAGCACAAGTCTTCATATCAACGTGTTACACTCTTAGACCGGTTTCACCCAAGAGTATCAGTTTTGGGCTTGATGGCCAGCTGATGGACCCATCGTCTATATAGGATTATGTTGATTCATATGTAGGGGTGATCAAACAGTCTATTCGGTTTAAAACCGAATTAAACCGAGGGAAAAATGAAAACTGAGATCTTAGATTTATGAATAAACCAAAATATGATTATAAACTAAATTGACCGAAAATTTCAGTTAGTTCGGTTTTTGAATGAACTGAAATGTTGCACTATATCTGCATAACATGTAATTATACTAATTACGTAAAATTCAGTCTGCAGTCTCAGTTGTTGAAGCAAACAAGCAGGTAAGCCTTAAAGGAAGTATCAATAATCACGTCTCAGACAACACAAATGCATTTAACACAATTTAGGATATTATAAATATAACCAATAAACTCAATAGAATTTGTAACATAACTCAATAGCCAATGACATGTTGATTATAATTTAAAAAAAGCATAAATCACCAAAAAGAAGAAAAAAGATCTCCTGTAATAAACCTCTCATTTTAAAGGAGAATCGAAGATGGAATGATTAGAAAATGATAGAATTTTGAGAAATGATAGATGAAGAAACTTGCAAAGACAAGGAACATATGGCAGCATCACAGTGTCTGAAGGTAGGGGTGGCAATTATTGACCTGACCTGAAATCGACCTCGAAAATACAATTTTGGGTTAGAGTTTTTCAGGTTCTAGTCAATTTTGTGTTGACTTTAAGTGACCTGAAAATATCAGGTTGAATTTATGACCTTGTTGACCCGACCAAATAGCTGAAATTGCCACCCCTGCCACTCCTGCCTGAAGGAGAGACCGGAGGAAGACTCAAGTGCGGAGACCGTTGAGTACATGAATAGATGTGAGAGTAATGTCCTGATCATTGGCTGGGTCAAGTCAAATGAATAATTAATAATAAAAAAAGCCGCATTATATATGTATATTGATGGTCCATATAGCCCAAGTCATTAAAGCCCAATACAGGGGTCGAAAGCACTTGCATGCTTTGCATAAGACAATTACTGAGAATAAGGCACCACCACAGTCATGACATGACCGGTGGCACTAGTCATGACATGACCGGTGGCACTAGTCATGAGCACTCATGACTAGCATACATATAATGACAACACAAGACACCCACAAGGTGAACTGTCATTTTCTGCCAAAAAAATGTCCTCAGCACCCGTTCAGCCATAATGGTTCAGACACATGTCTACCACAGAAGCCACCTGGACACATAAGGCATCCAGGATGTCCAGGCGTCTAGGCCATGGATCAATATACTAGATTAGGTATCAACCCCAAAACCCTAATCATTGGCCTATGAATAACCCAAGAAATTACCGATTTAGATTTCAAAAAACTGAACCAAATGGTTTTTGTCTCAGTTACACAGTATTCACCTGACTATGCCATTCTGCATCTACCACTAATGGTTTCGGCTTCGTAAGTTATTGTTTATATGCATTCTTGTTCATGATAATTGCTAATATTTTGACAGGTGAAAATCAACTTTAACCAATGTATAGGCCTTCGGAAAAGGTTCGCCACCCTGTAATATTGAGGAAAGAGAATCCCATTTCGTTTATTAAAATCTTGTGAAATATTATTATGAGGAATATGATATGTGAGAATTAGGATTATTTTCCTAATTCTGTGTAATCCCATTAGTGGTAGATGCAGAATGGCATAGTCAGGTGAATACTGTGTAAGTAAGGCTTTAACTGAATATATTTCAGCTCAAACTGAACTGATCTGATTCGGTCGGTTTAGTTTTCCTCAACCCTATTCATATCCAATTAGTTACCAAGCGATTCCACCAGAAATGTTCTCATTGCCAAGGCCCATGGCTGGGAGTGACTGGGACCATCAGCCCAATGGGCTTCATTCTATTTGGTTAGTCCCAACTCCTAAGTTACTATCTAGGTTGAATATTTGTATCTAAGTCTTCAGCCAACCTCTCTCTTCTTATTCTCAGCAGTCCTTTGAATAGTTGCAAGGTCTGCCTACATCTTAGACTGTCTAGATCACTACTCTGCTTACGAGCTGGATGGATTTGGTATGTTCGGCTTGGTTTGGTTAGTACAGGATTCAAGAGGACAACAGATGTCAACATTTCTATGTCTCAATGTGACCTACTGTGTTAACGAGTCAAACATCAGTGGACACTAGATTTCTTTTATAGTTTTATACCCTCAGTCAAAAGTAGATTTTACAATTCAGTTAACTTGTATAGAAATTGTGCATAAACGTATGAGCCACTAGATTTATTTTGCATGTATATGTCTCATAGAGAGCATATATGATGAGACATGGTTTAATATAATTGCCAGTGCATTGGTCTCAAAGGTGAAAGGCAGACTCTGTTAGGATTTTCCAATATTTTATCAAACATATGTGAGTAATAACTTTGCAGTACTTGCTTATCTTTGCATATCTTACCGCTTGATTATATATAGGGGGTTGCGGATTCTAAGGTTTCTGTGAAATTGTCATAGCCGGATAATTTTAATAATGTTTTGCAGGTTATCAAGATTATCTAGGCTTCCTATGCACGACACCTGGAATTGATTCTCATGAGATACAAAATTACACAAGCTCGCAATGCAACTACACGCTTGGCCATCCATCTAATCTAAATTCTCCCTCTATCACAATTTCCCATCTTGTTGGAACTCGTACTGTTACACGTACGGTAACAAATGTTGCCGAGGAAGAAACTTATGTAGTAACAGCTAGAATGGAGCCAGCCGTGGCTATTGATACTAACCCTTCAGCTATGACTCTCAGACCTGGTGCATCACGGAAATTCTCGGTCACTCTCACAGTAAGATCGTTGACGGGCACCTACAGCTTTGGAGAGGTGTTGTTAAAAGGAAGCAGGGGACACAAGGTCAGGATCCCTGTAGTAGCTATGGGTTATGACCGGTAGTTTTGGGGTGAGGATCTCACTTGTTATGGATGGCTGTGATATTCTTTGCAATATGTGGCAATAAGGTATGTTATAATAAAATGTTAAATAATGAAAAAGATGATATGTCAGTGTAAAAAATTAGAAGTCACTGGGGGAGAAGTTATAGTTTAATCCTATTAAGTTTTGATAAGTGGTTTTGGTATATGGGTAGTCTGCCTTGTATTTTCCCCATTACAGAATTGGTAACATGGATTCCATTGTAGCTAGGTACTGGGTTATGTTATCTGTGAGGAGTAGTTGACTGCTGGTTTGGTTGTATTGTATTGTATGAGCAACAGCTGCTATTGTATTCTTCAAACTTGTTGGTAAAATAATAACAGTGATTTGTTATATTTGTCTAGTATCCGTAGTCAATATGATACTAGTAAGCTTGCTTGTAGCTTTCGGTAAGTTTGAAAACAACACAGTGGTTTAAATTTATTTACAGAAGACGATACCTTTTATCTTTTATCTTTCCACAGCTGCAGGAGAAGGTTATAACTTCTTATAGTTGAGTTCACACGAATGAGTCCATTTGTAAATATCATTGTCTTTGTCAAAAGCAGAATAACATAACAGCATGTAAAGGGCTCCCTTTACATGATAAAAGAGAACTTAGAGGAGAAGCTTGGAATGGAATATATATAGTTAGTTTATTTTACCAAGCCTTTTTGCCATTCAAGGCTACTTTAACTTTTCTCCTTTTATTCTTAAAACTCTTGTGCTAAATAAAATTTTAGATTATTAATTTTTTTTTAAAGTCATATAAGTTTCGAATGATGTAAAGTTCATTTAATATGTTTAAAAAACAATTAAATGAAAATACAAAAGATGGTACAAGGAGTAATATTTTGGGGACGCTAAATAAAATAGTACACACAATTGGTGATATAAAAGAGAAATAATAATGTAGGCAAGGATTATTAATATTTTGTTAATATTGGTGTTGAAAACTTAAAAAGTTAAAGCTTAGCATATTTGGGCTGCAGTCCTCCCCCTCTGTTGTCTTTTGGTTCCGATCTGTTTTAAGAATCATTTAGGCTGACTATACTACTATTGATTACATAAAAGAGATTGGACTTAGTCACTTGAGTGTTCTTTAGTTGTTGGAAAATTTTCACTTCTTAATGTTTTAGGTAGCTATCTCTTATGGGTTTGGTGGAGGTGCGGTGCGGAGTCTTGAAGAAGGTTTGTCCCACTAATCCAAAAAAATTAAAATCCTTACAAAAAAAAATTAGGCTATACATTAAGGAAATTTTTTCAGCGTTTAATGGGATACTGCTGGGCTGGGAAACATGTCCCATGCATTAAACTTTATTGGTATTGCCCGTTTTTTCTATGAAAAAATTATTTTTATTTTTATTTTTAATCGAATTTTACATAATACGTATGTCAGATAGGGGTGTAATCGAGCCGAGCCGAGTCGAACACTGTCAGACTCGGCTCGAGCTCGACTATAAAAGTTCGGGCTCGAGTTCGACCGAACCTTTAATTTCAAGCTCGAAGCTCGGCTCGTAAAAAGTTTGATAGGCTCGAGTTCGGCTCGAAAGCTTGAATCATTTTTACTGAATACTAATAAAAACTCGAAATATGATCGGTGCGGCTCGAGTTCGATTCGATTAGATTAAATATATAATATACAAAAATTATATTAAATATTTATATAAAAATATATTTATAATTAAAAAATTAAAAAAAATAATGGAGGCTCGATAAGGCGCATAAGGCTTGCGAACCTTACGAGCCGAGTAATTTGAAGCTCGAGTTCGGCACGGTAAAGAATTCGAAAAGCTCGAGTTCGAGCTCGGCTCGATTATTGCCGAGCCGAATTCGAATATTTTACGAGTCGAGCTCGAGTAGCTCATGAACAGTCTGACTCGTTTACACCCCTAATGTCAGATATTTCTTCTTTATCTACTCTTGGTTATTACATTCAAAAATAAGAATTCAACATATTTTGTATACTACCTCCGTCCCACAATAGTAGTCTCTTTTGAAAGAATTTTTTTTCTCATAATACATGTCAACTTTTTCTTTCCAATGCAAATATAATGACATTATTCTAAAATTAACCTTCTTAAAAGTTGTATACTAACATTTAATGAGGGTTGAGTAACAGTCTACATTCATTCATTTATGAGGGGTAAAAGTGGAAAAACATTATCAAATTAATGATTTCTTAATATGCGTAATTTTTCTAAAAATGACTTATATTTTGGGACGAGGGAGTATATTATTTTCTCAATTTTCAATAGAAAAAAACGAAGATATACGCAGTTATAAATAAGCCCACATTACACAAAATTATCCCTGTCGTATGCACCTCTCTGTCTCTTTCACTCTAAGTCTTGAAAATAGCACCGCCATCTCTCTCTCTCTTCTCTAACGTGCTGCAGTTATCCCACCAATCTAATCTAATGGTATTCTTCTCTCTCTCTCTCTCAAATTATAATTAATCAATGAAACATCATAGATTGAGTTAACAAAATAAATCCCATAGATTGTGTTCATGTTATTAAGTTGTTTGGCTCACCAACACTTTCCGAAACAAGTTCTATGATCATATATTAATATGATTGCCCGTATTACATGTATGCGATATTTTGCTATAAGATATTAATATATGATCACCCATATGCCATTGATGCATTGCCTATTGCATATGTTATATGCACCAGAGTCTGTGTCCATCATATGTTTATTTGTTGGGGACTTGCCATGAGTCTGTAACTGCAAGTAAGCAAAGAAGAAAGTGGAGTGTGGAATTTATGTAACTGTTGTAAATCTGTGGTTATACCAAGTCCAGCCACTTACTTCCGTGTCTCCCAGCGGAATCGAACCTGTGACCTCGAGGTAGTAAGCCCCTAGGTCTAGGTCACGGTCTCAGCCAACTGGGTGACACCCGTCGTGGGCAATCTTTAGTTTTAGTTAGAATGCAGTTCAATTTATAGTTTTCAAAAGATATCAAGTTTGATTATATTTCAATCATTTTCTGCACATTTGTATGTCATTTTAGTATTTGTTTTCTTTCGTTTATGGCTTACCGGCAATTATAGTAACATCGGGCCGTCCTTGGAGTACTCCTTGGGGTGCATTTTGTGACTTTGTGACATATGGCAGTATGTATGGTAAGTGTTGTATTGAAGTGCTCAGTTTTTATCCAACATTGATTCCTTCTCTTCTCTGATATCATCGATGCAACAGCAGGCTAGTGTGATGTGTACTTTATTTTCATTTTTAGTGTATTGATAATTATTTCTTTGGCTAAAAGGTGTCTCTTAAATTGTTGAAGGAAATATGAATTTACTCTTTTTAGTTGTGAATTGTGATGTCCCATATTTTATCATATATATTAGTATTAATATTTAAAATATTTGCTCGTTCCCTCATCACAAATATCACATACATTAAAAAGAAAAACAATGTTTATTATTTGAAATAGTTAGATTGAATTTCTATTTCTTACTTGGCTTGCTATTGGATTTTGAAGTACTAGGATTCTATACCACATACATTTCATACCTACCTATCAAATATTCATAGACAAGGTCCATCATCATTGGATGTAATATGTTTCTTATACATAATACTTATATTTTTATCATATCTACTAAAAAAAAATTTCTAAATCTTTTGGCAATTGTTTAAGTTTCTTATACATAATACTAATACATAGTACCAATCAATTTTTTAAGTTGATGCAGATATATGTATGAATTTATTATACACCCCCACATATTCTGGATCATATCATACACCAGAGGCTTATCAGCACATCGGCACATCCTCTTGAATCCCTGTCAAATGCCAACCACTCCTTTTGGAGTTGTACTTAAAAATGATCAGCGAATTGAATGAGATAAATAAAAATTTGCGGGACATATTTCCTTTATAGATTATTTCACTGGTATAATTTTCACGGGTAATATCTTCTGGTAATTCAGTACTTAATGATATTTTGTTGGTAAAGTACAATAAAACAGAAATTCAACAAAGGTTACAAAGCTAGTTAAGTTAATTGCCAGCATTACATTTACTTGTAGGAAAGGGAAGAGCTGAAGGACATGAAAAACAGAGCTGGAGATAAGGAAGCTGTACTATCAGTGCCTTTATCGCTAGATGATGAAGAAGATTCAAATAATAAGGAATACAGAGCTCCAAATCTTGTTAAGCGCATTCTCAGTCTCTTCACCAATATCCGTCCGGGTTCAGATCTCACCCGTTTACAGGCCAGTCCCTAGCTGCATACTACGTACATGCATAAAATCTTATTCAATTAACTTTATGAGCAAATATATACAGTTTAGTTGATTTGTGATAAATGTTTAATTAAAATCAGCTTCCGCCACTCTTCAATATTCCAAAGTCACAACTGCAGTGTTATGGAGAATTAGTGTACAGCAACAACAATGATTTGTTGAGAAAGTGTGCCACTGGCATTGGCGAAACTAATAGTGCATTAGAAAGGTTTCTTTGTGTTGTGGCGTGGAGCATCTCTGCTGTCCGCCCTCTCGCTTTTGGTGTCACTCCCTTCAATCCCATTCTTGGTGAGACTCATCACGTCTCCAATGTCAATCTCAATGTCCTCTTGGAACAGGTCTGTTTTTTAACTTCTATCTAATTACTGCATTGTGCGTCAACTTGCATGTTGATTACATGTGTGCGAGCTTATAATCATTCTTGTAAATATATAGATAGGCTTGTTATATGTTTTAGCTGGTTGGTTTTATTTAGTGCACGCAGTTCATGGAGACGATGCTTCTTTGATTATTTGTTTGTAGGTTTCTCATCATCCGCCTGTGTCAGCTCTTCATGCCACGGATCAAACACATAATATTGAAACAATATGGTGTCACTATGTCATTCCTACATTTCATGGTATGATTTTCCTTTGGTGCTCCACTATAGTTGTGATAATTACGTATTACTGTTAGCTATCGTTTATAGATAAATATACAGAACTGATTATAATACAAAATGTCATTTATTAAGGTACTTACGTAGAAGGTAAGGTCCATGGGAGCAAAGTGCTAAAGCTCCTAAACAACAGCGAAACTTATGTAATGAACTCTCCCAATCTTGTGATGAGAATATTCCCTGTGCCGGGGGTTGAGTGCCTCGGCAATGTTATAATTCGGTGTCAAGAAACTGGTCTTGAAGCAGAGCTGAAGTACAAAGGCAATGCATTTTTTGGTCGTCGCTCAAGTACTCATAGGTCTATTGAAGGAAAAATCTATAGGCCATCATCAATGAAGACTCTATACGAAATTGCTGGTTACTGGGATAAGTAATTATCATCAACTCCGTTTACATATTTGTATTTCTGTTTTAGCAATTGTAATGCTATATCTATATATATGTATGGGTCCTGGTCCTGACAACAGCTTGTCAGGGACCGATTATCTGACACACTGATCCAGGGGCGTCGGATCTATATTAAGGGTCCAGATTGAAGATTTTTTTTTTACTGATCCGCTATAATTTTCCGCGGATCGGAACTTTTTCTTTCGGCGGAAATTTCTAGATGCAAAATTGACTTGATCTTAAAATGAGAAAGCTTATAGTCTCAAACGAATTTGAATTACATGAATATCTCAAGTTCATTTCTGAAGTAATATATTATTATATATGCAGGACGGTCACAGCTAAAGATCCTATCGATGGTAAGCTAAGAATTATATACAACGCAAAGGAAGCCATTGCTGGATTAAAGACACCTATAGTTAAGAATCCTAAGGTAATTAATCATCTTCTCTCATTCTCTGATGCAGCTTTGTTTAGTCTTGAGTATCCATATATGATAAAGGACTAAAAACACTGTATCCAGCACACGTTAAATTGCATATCTAGACAAAAGTAATAATAAATGTAAACAAGCTGTGTATAATATATGGTAGATATAACTTCAGTAATTTCATCTGACCAAGATATTATGATCAATGGGGCGTTGCAATATCATGATGATAAAAGGTGGTCCTATAAACTGATCAATCCACTAGTCATTCATGCATGTGGTGTACTTGTGTAGGAAAGAATTTAGGGTATGAGTCCTTCACAGAAGTATGTTGTAACATAAATGCGATATGGTTGAACATACATAGGGAGTCACTTAACCATACCGCAGTGCTCAAACATACGTCTCGTGTATAAATTATGAGTTCCCCACGAGGACCACATGAACATTTGTATAAAATGGTGATATGTCTGTGTAGGGATTGTGGGCAAGCGAATCAGCAGTGGTATGGGGTGAGGTAAACAAGGGAATAATGAGCAAGAACTGGGACAAGGCAAGAGAAGCAAAAAGTATAATAGAGGAAAAGGAAAGAAAGCTTGTCAAACATAGAGCCTCCTCAGGCAACACTTGGGTGCCCAAGCATTTCACACTTTCCTACTCCAAAGAAACTGGCTGGGACTGTTCACCAATCCAGAGATGGGTCCCTCCGGCTCCAATTGTTGTACCTCCTTAATTCATTCTTGTATCTAACAACTACACATTTGGTAATATATTTAGGTAATGTGTCAGTTTGTGCTATTACTACTCATTGTAGCTGCTACTTGAGCCAAGAAGAAGGGTTTAATGTCAGATCTTTGGTCCCAACACAAATTCAATGCATAGCAAGCTTGAGGGTGGTAATTGATAGCTACTAAGCTACACAACCAACATACACATGCATAGTATATACTAGTATAGTGATTAGTGAGTTATCAATTATTCAAACAGAGAAAAGAAACAGTTTTCTAATGTGTTGTCGTTTTAGGCGCCAGCATACGAACAAGAGAAGTTTTTAACAATTTATACCCGTGTTATGTACACGGTATCTTTCACTATCGAGTTCATATTTAAGTTTAGAATAATGGGAGAATAGACGATTAATAGTTGATCCATGATATGCACATTATTGTATTCATGTGTTGCAATCTATTGTTTTTGTAAACAAGATAATTCTTTTTATATGTATATAGCTTATTGTGTCAGGCACGAATTGAGTTTGAGCCGAACACTTGTAAAATTCGGATTGGCTCAATAAATTTACGAAGACATTTTTTTGTTCATGCTCGAGCTCAATTTCTTATAGAGTCAAGTTTAGAAATCAACAAAGTTCGTCTACGGACATGAATACATAGAACATCTCTTTTTTCTTATAGAGAGTGCGCCTATAATAAATACAATTTGTTGGACGATTTTTTCAAACCCTCAACAGGATATCATGTTTCACTGAAGTCGTCTAGACTCTGCAACTTCACATTACAGATCAATATAGTTCTGAAAATAATAGGGTGGTGCACCAAAATTTCTGTACCAGTAAGTAATGTATATATAGATCTCAAAATGGGGAGGGAAAATCAGAAAGATACTAGAGACTAGCAGTATCCCTATGCCCACTGACAAAAAACACGACACCACATATACCTTCTCTTGCTTTAATCATTTCAAACAATTTACAACAATGTAAGCTAAATGAGTAATAGAGATGAATGGGCCAAAAACAATCCCTGATCCTGACCAAAGAATCAAGGTTACGACTATCATCCTAATGAATATGTTGTGTAGTTGGAGAAAAGAAGTATCATTTTGTCTAGAGTTTCTGGTAAGAACTTTCTTGCAAACAAATAACAGGGCCGTCTCTCTCCGTTCCATAGGCAAGGCCGGATCTGGATTTCTTTCTGCAAAATCAGGAGATTAATATTTTCATTTTTAGTTGATAAAACTGGGTTGAGCCATAATGTAGAAGCATACCAATTTATCACTGGTCACATGAACATTTTCCGCAAGAGACTGCACGAATTAACAAAAGTGTCAATCTCAATTAAGAAACACAACTTGACAAAATCCACAGTTCATGTGCATTTAGTTGTGTTCAGTGATGCACAAGAGCCTTACAGTAATATTTTTTACGAGTTCCATGCTGACATCTTCAGCTTTGTATGACTTTGGATGCCACTTTCCTTCAGACCAATCAACATGTGTGACTGACCAATTTGCTATGCCAACAGGATCAAGCATCTTAAAAAGAAAAGATAGATAACTCATTCAACACAAGATGGTACACAGTGCATTGCAGAAGCTTATAATGGGAAAACAAATTTATACACACATGGAAAAATGTGGGCAGATAGTGTTCATCAGGATAGCAATTCTTGTTCCCTTCCATACCTGGCTGTAAAACAGAAAACATAACATCAGGCAACTCTGGCAGCAATTCAAGTCCAAAACATATGAAGATGCAACAAATAACAATGAAGACCTACGAAGATGTAAGCACTATTAACTAACTATGAACGGGGTCTTGATGAATAAATATTGTTTGCGGTCAGATGCCTCGGAACAGATGATTACAAACTTACCTAAAGAAAGCTAAATTGACTTTTATTGGTCAGTGTTTCTATATTACTGTCATAACAGTGCTTACACATGTTATGCATTATTAAGTTTGACTATATTTTTTTTATCCACAACATCATTTCAAATAGTTACGTAGGCTATTTTTCTGACTATATTATATTATACTATTTAATTTCATTTCGTAGGCTATTTTTCTGATGGAAATATGGAAGTAAATTTTAAGGGCTGTTTTATAAAAATGAATCAAGAATACTGAATAGTTACGTTACCTGAATTAAAAAGTATCTGAACGATTAAATTATAATATAAAAAATGAACAGGACCCGATCTAATTGCTTCCCTTTGTAGTTTGTACCATCGGAAACTAGCTAACAGTGAAATGCACAATCTGCAACCCTTTGTCAAATGTCGCAGTTTTAACACATGTATTTTACTATTTTGTCAGCTCTTGAACAAGTATCCTAGGTCCGATCAGTAGGTGTCAGATCTTGGTTTATTAGGTAGCTTAATAATGTTGCCTTCACCTTAAAAGTGGTATGAAATCGAATGCAAATCTACTACTTTTATCTGTTCAACACTCTTTCAAGGGAATTGCTAATAAACTAGTTCATTTTGTACAGACCAGAACCAATAGATGATGATGAAAAGCAAATAAATAACATTTCCAACTGAAAGACAAAAAAGAACTGTGTATGAAGAATGCTTTTTTCCTAGCCCTCTAAGTTTAATACACATATCATTTTCCAACCGAAAAACAAAAAAGAGAGTGTCTGAAGAAAGTTTTTCACTTGCCCTCCGAGTTTAATTGTTATTGAGAAGACATGACCCAGATGAACTTTGAGAAGGGAAAGGACAAGATTTGTGGCAAGTAAATTAGCCTACAACTACCCTAACTGCACTTAAAGTATCATGCTAAAAATTCAAAGTAGATTAATGTCTCAACACCCAAAAAGGTAAATACTGGAAAGAAAGATATCCCTACGAAGACATAATGCAGCAGGTTATGAGTCTAAACAGTAAATCCCATAGGACATAATGCAGCAGGTTATGACCGTTTTACCATTCACAAAGGGCCAGAAGCGCATTTTGCTGCTCACTTACCCTCCTTTTCAACGTAATTTTTCAATATATATATATATATATATATATATATATATATATATATATATCACAAATGAGTATTTTCAAAAAAAAACATAGTGATAACTGATAAGAAGGTATACTAATATGATAAATTTAATAAAGTTTTGATAGTTGTCGTTCCTTCACAGCTTTCAGGGAGGACATAAAGCTAAAAGTATCACGTACCCTTCCTAACTCCAGATCCAGGACAAAGTGTAACAGCTTATAACAAAACTATCTATATTGCACAAGAACATAACAGAAAATTCAACTACCTAGAAAGAAAAGATGAAGTTTTTGGGATTTCAACATGATGTTAATACATTATTGTACTTAAAAGGCCGAATATACTAAGTAGATGCAATGATACTCACCCCCCCC
>PHNY01297307.1:4897-32914 GCA_003724115.2 Anethum foeniculum
GTCTATTTTGTACTATTGATCGTGTGGTGAAAACAATTGCTATGTTTTCATTTACCATATAATGATATCGAATTCTAATTTTCAGAAATATTTTATTTACAGCATCAAACCGTGGACGTTATTAAGAGTGTCTCTATGACATATCCACAATTTGCTGAAAACATGGATAAGATGCTCAACAAGTTCAAAAGGACAAATCTCAACAGTATAGACATGGTAAAATATTCAAATAAAAACTATTTTATAGTTTATGCAGTACTATTTACATATTATGATATTATTTTTATTTTCAGGTCTTCTCCCTATTGATGGGGAGGATCTTCTAGATTGATGATTGTGGATCACCTCTCAGACATTCTTGAAAACTCAGCACGTGCCTTGGTCGTTGCATCTCCAAATCATGTTTCTAACTTTTGGACTTAAGCTTCATGAACCCTTATCCTTTCCTCGGTATTTTGGAGAGCTTTTTCGTACGGCCTTCGAGAGTGAGAATGTCCTCTTTCTCTAGTCTCCTTACTCACGTGCCTCATTCTTGAAGCCGTATCTTCATCAGTCTAGCTTTCACTATCCTCCATGTATGGTCTAGAATACTCACGACGTTCCTAGGGATAGGGCTCAAACCTTAAATATATTGAGGTTTGTGCCCTTCATAGGTTTGTCGTGGGAGTCCACTTCCTCGAATCTCCGACATGTATGACATACGTTAGGTGAGATTGAAGTTTGTTCGCGAAGAAAGAACAACATTTGACATCTGAAATCCATGTGTTCGAGTGTTCAATGGTGCGTTCACCACTTGTAGTTCGGGATTCGCCCCTCGAGAACTTGACTAGTAGAATAGAATTAGGGATTCGTCCCTAGGGTTAGGGATATTACGCAGGTACTCACTTGAGTGGTGACGGTTGAGTGTACTGGTACCTCGTCGTTGATGTTAGGGTCCAAATTTTATGGATAAAAAATTAGGGCATATTATCTATGCGTATTTAATGCAGGTTCTATGAGATTCGAGTTTTAATAATTGTCATTGTATTTCATGACTTAATTATGTCTTCACATGATGCCTTAAGAGAATCAAGTCAAAAACCTAGTTATTGGAAAAGGGTCAAGCTTTTATATAAATTTTGACCGTCTAGGATTTAGGTTAGAATTGGGAGACTAGTCTTTCATGGGATTTGAAGCCCTCGGAGCAGACTCCTTGTAAATTTAGGTTGTTTGAGACTACTTTTTAATGACATTGAATCTTAATAGGACTTATATTATCAATATATTTTTAGTTAAATGACACTAGTTTAAAATTATCATACAATTAATTTATGTCATATTATGGATTTTACTTAGTAGGATTTGGGAAGATTTATAAAATTAATTTTTTTTTATTTAAAAAAGGGTAAGCCAAGATTTATTATCCCCTGCTTACATTTATGAGGTATAAGATGAGGTAAAAATGAATTCATAAAAATAATAACTTGCTTAAATTTTGTGGACTTATGAAAGTGATATTTGAATTTAATATTCTAATAAAAATAAGCTTATTAGGTTAATTTTATTATATTATTTAAATAGTATTTATGTATATATTTATTCTTATTACCAAAAGAAATAATACTTTTTTTTCTTAAATTCAATGTAAAACATTAATTAATTTAGAAAATTTTCAATTATTACACAATTTGTATTATCTAGTACAAGGTGTTAAAAAAGGAGCATAAGATAAAGTTTGAATATTGGAAGAATAATCTTTGAACTTTCTTATGAAATAATTACTATTTATCTCAGTTTTTAAAGTTTTAATTTAGAGATATAAACAATTAAACATCAGCGCACATTAAATATATATACAAAGCAATGAAATGGAATATGAGAAACACTAAATATCAATCAATAAATTCTTCTTAATAATTGTTTATAGTAACATGTACAAGAGATGAAAGCATTACAAGTTAAAATTGAGGAAATATTAATAATCAAAGACTAATAATGGCGACATTCCCATGTAACAAAAAAAAATTCCGAAAATATATATATAATTCAAACCACAATCTGTGAAGAAAATAAGTGGTAAATTTAAAGTTAAAATTGTTTACAAAAACCAGCTAGGAACACAAATTAGTACGTTAATATTAAAGAGAAAATCTTACTTGCTCTAGCTGCAACTAGCTACCAGCCACCCCGTCTCCTATTACACCGTAAATGAGCGTGTAAAAGACCATATTTGAAATTGACCTATATAGTAAACATAAGCCGTAATCATGCTTTAGAGTTGAAGTAGTAATAAGTAAGATAAGATTCAAAACTCATAGGTGATTACACCAACAAAAGAACTGGGGTTTTACCAATACAAAATTCAACCCTAAAAGCCAGTTTGGTCAAGCACTCATTTTTCCTATAAATTATACATTTAACAACCAACTCTATCCAACACACAATATTAGTCTTTTTAACTTTAAATTTTGCACCTATATTAAAATACGAAAAATAGAGAGTATTGCATATATTATTTTTTGAATTTTTTCAAATAAGAGTTTAAATAATATTAAATTTATATGTAAAAAAATAAAATGTGAAAAATAGTATTTGAGTATATGATTATTATGTATCTTAAAATACATAAAGGTATAAAATTTTAAGAGAGAAATACATCCATACCAAAAACCATTACTTGTTTTTTTACACAAAATCAATTATTTTTAAACCGCCAACATGTTTAGAATAAACCCTACATAAATTTTACTTACAATTGGTGTTGCTCATGAAAGAGTCAAGATGTAGGCTACAAAAAGAATTCTCTTTTTGATTTAACATGAACAATTCCTGAGAAAATCTATTCATCATAATAATGAAAAAAGAAAAATCAAGGACAAAAAGAGGATTTCTCAAAACAATAATCAAAATTTATTAATTAAAAATAATTTATATGGGATTATAATATAGAATCTAAAGTGTATAAAACGTATACAGACTTATGTTTAAACTGAGAAAAGTAAACCAGGTGTGCTCAAAGAAGCAATTGCTGTTATTATTCAAGGAAATCAGTTCTATACTTAAAAGAAATACAGAGCTAAAGATATGACTAAAAACAAGGACCACTAACCAACTCTCCTAAACCTCTCCTCCTGATACAAGACCAGGTCACTTGTTTACTCGACCAGCTGGACAATCTAAAATGCAAATAAACAAACAAAATAAATACAAATTTGGATCAAGTATTCCAACATTCCCCCGTAATCTAAATTTGTCCGTACAGATCAGTGACACCCAGAAGCATCCTCATTTTTTCAAACCTTGCAAGTGACAGAGCCTTTGTGAGAGTGTTTGCATGCTGCATATCAGTGCTCGCATGTTTTATAATGATTTCTCCTCTTTCAACTAATTCACAGATGAAGTGATAAGGTATGTCAATATGTTTGCTTCGACCATGAAACACTGGATTTTTAGCAAGATCAATGGCAGACTTATTGTCCATGTACAATATCACAGGACCAACTAACTCATCTGTAATCTGACCCAGTAGCTTTCGTAGCCAGATAGCTTGACATGCTGCTACGGTGGCACCCATGAACTCGCTTCACATGATGATAAGGCCACACACTTCTGTTTCTGACTAACCCAAGTGATTAAACTCTCGTTCAGATATAAGACCATTCCACCAGTGCTCTTTCTATTTTCAATATGCCCTGCTAAATCACAGAGTAACCGCTTAGGATGCTATTTCCACTTCCTCTTGAATAAACCAGACCGTACTCTAGTGTTCCTTTAATGTATCTCAGTATACGTTTCACAGCATTCATGTGTTTCATAGTCGGTTTCTCCATATATCTACTAACAATGCCAACCGAGAAAGCTATATCTGACCTTGTGTTAACCAGATAACGCAAGCGTCCAACCAAACTTTGTATTCCGTAGGATTTACTACCTTCCCTCCATCTCTGTTGAGAACTTCGTTTGGATCCATAGGATACGTATTGACATTACAATCCCTTAAACCTGATTTCTCGAGTAATTTCTTAGCATATGCAGATTGTTTAACCTCAATACAATCATTCTTTTGTTTTACCTCAATGCCCAGATAATGAAAGAGCTCCTCCAAGTCCGTCATTTCGAAGATGCTGCTCATCTGCCTTTTGAATTGTTTCACAGCCTCAACACTTGTACCACTTACTAACAAGTCATCCACATACACACTAACAATCAAGATTTCTCCATCCACTTTCTTCGTGTAGACTACCTGCTCATAAGGACATCTTGTAAAACCCAAATCAGTGAGACACTTATTTAACTTTGCGTACCATGCTCCATAGAGAGCCTTAGCTAACTTATAAACTATATTTTTCTGACCCTCCTTTTCATACCCTTCAGGCTGAGCCACGTACACCTCTTCTTGAATTTCCCCGTTCAGAAACACCATTTTAACATCCACGTGATGGACTCATCAACCATTTTTGGCTAACAAAACTTGCAGCAAGATCACTATCTAGAGCCTCGTAACAGGTGCAAAGATTTCTTCAAAATCAATTCCATGTTCTTGCACGTATCCCTTCGCCACCAATCCAGCTTTATGCTTTATTATTTGTCCGTTAGTATCCATCTTTGATTTATATATCCATTTCAAACTGATAGCTTTATGTCCCTCAGGAAGCTCTGTGAGTTCCCACGTCTTACTCCTTTCTATAGCTTCAATCTCTTTATCCATGGCTTGTCTCTACTCGTCCTTCCTCACTGCCTCCGTGAAATTTCTGGGCTCATCAATACCAAGAAACAATAGTTCTTCATTAATCTCAATCGGTTCAATGCTGTTATAAATATTTGCAAAAGACCTGTAATGAGTGGGTTCACTGTTGCTCTCTGAATTCTCAGATGTATCAGTGTCTAAAGTACATGTGTCAGTACCACTGTAATTACCTTCACTATCACAACTAGCTTCACTTCCTCACTTTCCATGCTCTCCTCTCTGGTGGCTACTGCAAACATCTCATTCACAGCAAACTTTCCCAATTGTTGCACTGATAAGGGTGCTACCTCAGCCTTCCACGTCCACGTCTTTCCTTCATCAAAAATGACGTCTCTACAGATATGAATAGCGTTTGTCTCCGGATCATATGGTCTGTAAGCTTTCGTGCTTGGTTCTCTCCCAAGATGGACCACACATTTACTTTGATCATCAAGCTTTTTTGTATGAATGTTTGGCACCTTCATATAGGCCAAGCATCCAAACACACGAACGTGACTCAAATTTGGTTTATACCCCTCCAGACTTCATAAGGAGTGACATTTGTCAGAGCACGCATGGGCAATCTATTGAGGATGCACACAGAATGGTGGATACCTTCACCCCACAAAAATGACAGCATCTGTTTTTTTTTTAGAATGCTCCTGGCCATTGCAACTACCTTCCTTTTCCTTCGCTCCACCACACCATTTTTTTGTGGGTGTAAGGTGCAGTGAAGTGTCTCGAGATTCGAGTCTCATCATAATACATTCAAACTCCTTCAACAGAAATTCTCCGCCTCTATCTGTGCGAAATATTTTCACTTTCTCTTCCATATCTTTTTCAACCTGGGCTCAAAAATTTTTGAATGTAGTTAGGGCCTCATCCTTCGACCTGAGCATATACACCCATATCAATCTACTGTAATCATCTACCAGCAACATGAAATACTTGTTTCAAGCCGGTGTTGAAGGTGTAATTGGTCCGCACAGATCTCCATGTATGAGTTCCAACACCTTTGTAGCATTGTAACTTGACTTTAACCGGAAAGGTTTCCTGGTTTGGTTTGACATGAGGCATCCTGTGCATACTTCTTTTGGCCGGGTGAATTTGGGTAATCCAGTCACCATTTGGTTTGCAGACATCGGGGAAATTGCTTGAAAGTTTATATGCCCCAGTCTCGAGTGCCACAACCATGCTGCATCTTCAAATTTTGACAACAAACACAGAGGTTTACTACATTCAAGAATAATTTTATATGAAGGATTCACAGAACACTTTATCTTTATGAGCAGCCGTTCTTGTTCATCATACACCCATACACAGTCACCATTAAACACATTCCTGTTTCCTTCTTCTAACAATTGCCCAATGCTAATAATGTTATTACAAAGACTAGGAATATAATATACCTCTTTCATTGTGTGTTCTTCACCATTTTTACATTTAAAGTTTATGGATCCCTTCCCCTCAATCTTTACTGTCGATCTGTCACCAAAGCGCACTTGCCCTGTTATTCTTTCATCCAGTTCCGTAAACTTCATCCTTTGCCCAGTCATATGATTGCTGGCACCATTATCTAGGTACCAGACGTTCAGTTCCATCTATTCATCCTTGTTACTCGACTTCAATTTTGGCAATAGCCCTTCTTCATTCAGGAGAATTACGTTTTCTTCTTTCTCACACTCAGTAAGTAAGAGTGCAGGTTCATCATCTTTGATCTGCGTCAAGTTTGCTTATTGGGTCTGTTCTTTCTCGCGTTTAGGCTTCTTACACTCCATTGCAAAGTGGTCATATCCAAAGCAATTCCAGCATTTTACTCTACTCTTATCCCTTACACCTCGTCCACCAGTTTTTCCTCGAGCTTCATTATAGTTTTTGCTTTATTTTTGATGTAGTTTACTATTTTGTAACTTTGCTGGTACTACAGTAACCCCACCCCAGAGTTCATGACTTAAAGAACTAAGTCAGTCAACAAGAAAAAACACATGTGTATTCATTATCAACAGATTAAAAGTCACTGCAGGAAAAATTCTTGATAATTTTGTATGTACTCAATCACTAACATTTGTCCTCTATATGAAGTTAAATCTATGTATAAAAATATACAATTGGGTGCTGTCTTATTATGATAATTCTTCATTCTGCCTCAGAGGAAGATGAGCACCTACTCAACAGGAAGAACCTACTCAAGAATATACTTAAGAGGAAACAACTACTGAACAAGACAATGAAGCAAATTTACCAGACTCTGAACTAAACTTTGATGCACTCGATGAACAGGGACAAGCCGGCAAGAAAATAAGAATTACCAAGTGGAAGAGGAAGGCAATTCAACAGGAAAAATAGTTCAATGGAAAAATTAGTAAATAATTTAGATAAAAAAATGTAATGCACAGATAAAATATAGATAAAAACAGAACAAATGATTGATAAATTTAAACCTATTTACCAAAATATGATAGGCCAATCAATAAAAATTGATACCTACATTGTTTTTTTATAATCACTATTTTGCTATATAATACAGTATTTTTGTAATGAATACATATAGTGTTTTTATGAATGATATTAGAATTTGATACTTTATTGTTTTAGTTTTTTTGTTTGATTTTGTGATTATATACTTTGAATACACTATGTCATAGGAAAACATTGAAAATGATAATGAAGAAGCAAAAAGGAAAAGCCAAATGGGAAATTTCCAACAAAGAAAAACATGAATAACCAGGTAACTTAATTGCTTAATAAAACATAGTTCTTACTTTTCCCAGAATGCTTGATAACATATATTTTCTGTATTGTAATTTATCAAGGAGATTGAAGGTGCCAAACATATTAAAAAACCAAAAGAGGAAATAAAAATCAGAAATACTCCAAGATTGTTCACGGAAATGGTTTACTACCTATCAGAGGAACAAAAGGATTGGGTGCGAGGATCCAGATTTGAAACACTCTTGAATTTCTGTTTAGAGATGTTGCCATCTAAGCCAACTTATAATATCTTTCAAATTTTTGATGACATCACTGTTTCGCTGAGACTTAAATATAAGGAAATATCGATAATAGAGGAAGATGTGTTTGATGTATTTGGACTTCTATTCGAAGGACAGAGTATTATGCTAGGTTGAGTGGACACGCACAAAGAAAGAGTAGACAATTGGTTACAAAATTTTCCTGCTCACAAACGAGAAATGAAACAGATCACCACTAGGATGGTTGTACAAATAATGAAAGGAGAAGGGCTTACTCAGAATTATAAACTGAATTTTTAAATTGTACTGCAAAATGTTTTTTGTGGAACACCCACACATTCATATGTTGACAAACCTTCTTAGATTAGAGTGTAATCTTGATGACGGCTACAAGTACACTGGGAAGAGTACCTCACTAACTACCTAGTCTCTACAACTCAAAGCTGGAATAGAACTGCTTCCTTTTTCTTCTAGGATCGTTATTATTTCTCATGGTAAGATTTTATTATTTACTTTTGTCCATAATATATTTCTTTATATATACTTCTACTTTTGTCCATAATATATTCCCTTATATTTAGTTATTGTTTGTTGATCGAGTACAACACAAAGGGGTCAACCTTGTAGAAAGACGCTTTCCATCTTACAATGGTTGGACGGAAGAAAACGTGAAAAAAGACAATCGATTGAAAGTTTCAATGGAGTGTTTGGTGTTGGTTCAATTTTGGTACCACTAAGGGAGCATTTGATGCACCAAGCACAAAAAGAAGAAAAATAAAAGAAGGTATTATTACAGCACATTCAAAACAATTAGTCCTACATATATTTTATAAATTATTATTCTGATTTTTTTAATGTCAATTACAAGTATCAAGAAAAAACTCAAAACAAGGAATGAGATGCATGGGATAAATAATATCATTAGCCTCGTATAGATGACTAGAAACAAAATGATGCTGAACAGGATACACAAGTACCAGACTTTGAGGTATAACAAACCCAAGAAAAAACTAAAAAATAAGAACAGAATCAGGTAACTTCATCAAACTGATTCTTATGCTATTGTATTGTCGTTGTTAATTACATTTACACAACAACTAATAATTAAAAATATCAGGGTCACAAGGATGGTGCACAGCCAATGGCAAATATGGAAGATGATACTAAAAAAGCACAAGAGAAACACGTAAGAATCACTAACAATCATACTCTAATCACAAGTTCTACCACTTTAATCAGTATTATCCTATTATCTGATCACTAATATCTTGTGTGTTATATACTAAAGAAAATTGTATTTTATAAAATTTTACAAGACGGAGTGGAAATTATTAGAGAAAGGGCACATGATTTAATTGAATCAAAATAATTATTCGATATAGACCTCCAGTTGGCATTAAAAAAAGATCCACAAAATAACTAGTTGTTATTGATTAGAGATGTCATCAATCACGTATTTCATCCAATAAAATAGTAAGAGCCTCCTATGACAACAAATCAGAAATCACCAGACCATGAACAACAACATCCGCAAAGATGAACTAGATTTTAGTAACAATTTTAACTTCGGACATGAAGATATTCACTTGGGACCAGAGGACCTTCTATAATATTCGCAATCAGCATAAGCATATGTTGACATCTTTGGTCCAGATGAAACAAATAGTGGAATTCCATCTTTCTCACTTGGAATATATGAAGACATATATGGTCAGGATAAAACAACAAAGAACAATGATGATTGCATTAATCATAAGCCTGCAATCAGAGAGAAGAGCACATGATATTCAAAATTCGATCAATTTGAAAAATCATCATATGTTAGAAAGGGTGATAGATATTGAAGCCAAACTGACAAGTCACGAGTTGGGGATTTGGAGATTTATGCTACAAAATATAGATCCATTATAAGTATTTAACCTACTAGTATTTAATTATACATTGCAATCTAATTTTTCGTAGAAATATAATATATGATCATTATTAGTAGAGAGCATATGTTCACCTCGAACGATAACATTTGCTTAATGGAAGACATTCAAACATTAAAAAAGAGTCATAATTTGTCAAGTTCAGTTGTTAACACCCTCGCAACAATCTTGAATGATAACAGAAAGTACAAGGCTGAATAATCTCTAATGCGCCTATTTTGTACTATCGACCGTGTGGCAAGAAAAATTTCTATGTTTTCATTTACCATATAATGATATCGAATTCTAATTTCAAGAAATATTTTATATAGAGGATCCAACCTTGGACATTGTTAAGAGTGTTTCTATGACATATCCACAATTTGCTGAAAACATGGATCAGATGCTCAACAAGTTCAAAAGGATAACAGTATGGACATTGTAAAATATTTATATAAAAACTATTTTATAGTTTATGAAGTACTATTTACATGTTTTGATATTATGTTTATATTTTCACGTCTTCTCCCTACTAATCGGGGATGATCTTCTAGATTGATGATTGTGGATCACCTAACATTCTCGAAAACTCAGCACGTGCCTTGGTCATTGCATCTCCAAATCATGTTTCTAAATTTTGGATTTAAACTTCATGAACCCTTATCCTTTCCTCAATATTTTGACAGCTTGTTCTGTACGGCCTTCGAGACTGAGAACGTCCTCTTTCTCTAGTCTCCTTACTCACGTGCCTCATTCTTGAAGCCGTATCTTCACCAGTCTAGCTTGCACTATCCTCCTTGTATGGTCTAGAATAGTTACGATATTCCTAGGGATAGGGCTCAAACCTCGAATATGTTATGGTTTGTGCCCTTCATGGGTTTGTCATGGGAGTCCACTTCCTCTAATCTCGCCCATGTATGACATCTCATAGGTGAGATTGAAATTTTTTCGCGAAGGAAGAACAATATTTGACATGTGAAATCCACCTATCTGAGTATTCAATGGTGCATTCACCACTTGTAGTTGGGGATTCGCCCCTCGAGAACTTGACTAGTACAGTTAGGGATTTGTCCCTACGGTTAGCGTTTAAGTAGTAGGTTTTCAGTTGTTAGGGGGTACTCATTTCATTAGTGACGGTTGAGTGCAGTGGTACCTGGTCGTTGATGTTAGGGTTCCAAATGTTATGGATAAAAAATTAGGGAATATTACCTATGCATATTTAATGCAGGATTTATGAGATTGGAGTTTCAATAGTTGCCATTGTGTTTCATGACTTAATTATGTCTTCACATGATGCCTTGAGAGAATCAAGTAAAAAGCCTAGTTGTTGGATGAGGGTCAAGCGTTTATATAAACGCTTGACCCTCATGGGATTTAGGTTGGAAATGGAAGACTTGGTGTCTTTCATGGGATTAGGAGCTCTAGGAGCATACTGCTTGTAAATTTAGGTTGTTTGAGACTACTTTTTATTAACATTGAATCTTAATAGGACTTATATTATCAAATGTATTTTTAGTTGAATGACACTAGTTTAAAATTATTATACAATTAATTTATGTGATATTATGGATTTTACTTAATAGGATAAAGGAATATTTACAACATTAATATTTTTATTAAAAAAAAGGATAAGCGAAAATTTATTATCCCTACTTACATTTATTAGGTATAAAATGAGGTAAAAATGAATTCATAAAAATAATAACATGCTCAAATTTTGTGGACTTTTGAAAACAATATTTGAATTTAATATCCAAATAAAAATATGCTTATTAGTTTAATTCTATTACAGTATTTAAATAGTATTTAGATATATATTTATTCTTATTATCCAATGAAATGGTACTTTTTTTCTAAAATTCAATGTAATATATTAATTAATTTAGAAAATTTTCAATTATTACACAATTTGTAATTTGGAGTACAAGGTGTTAAGAAAAGAGCATAAGATAAAGTTTGAATATTGGAAGAATAATGTTTGAACTTTTTTATGAAATAATTACTATTTATCTCAATTTTTAAGATATAAACATTTACACATCACCGATAAAATGTATATACAACTCAGTGAAATGGAATAGTAGAAAACACTAAATATCAATCATTAAATTCTTCTTTATAATTGTTTGTAGTTACATGTACAAGAGATGAAAGCATTACAAGTTAAATTCAGGAAATATTAATAATCAAATATTAATAATGGGCGACACTCCCATGTAACAAAAAAATATTCTGAAAATATATAATTCAATATTACAAGTTTCTCACACTACACTACATCTAGACAAAATAAAGATAAAGATAATATGGCAGCCTCCATCAGCGGCGATGGCTATGTTGATGTCTGGGGTTTACTTCATGGTTCATCCATCTGTATAGAAATAGAAGCATTTGGAATAAAGAAAATGAGTGGTAAATTTAAAGTTAAAATTGTTTACAAAAAAGAGCTAGGACACAAATTAGTATGTTAATATTAAAGAGAAAATCATATCTCAATAGGCCTAGCTGCAACTAGCGACCATCCACCCCGTCCCGTATTACAAGCCAGTAAAAGACCAGATTTGAAATTGATCCTCCAGTATATAGTATAAATAAGCCTACTGTTTTACTGTTAGTTTTTAATCTAAACGTATTTTTAGTATTAAGTTTATTTATTTGATATTTCTAGGTGTAGTTGATTACTTGAATTAGTCTTTCACGTTGTGGAAAGATTGCAGGAGTGCAGCAAAATAAATGTTAGCCAGTAGAGTAATTTTAGGAAATCAGGTCCTATCTTTTAGCACTACCTTGTATGTCTGGTATTATAAACCTTGTATTGCTTTTGCTAATAAAATTAGAATGTTCATATACATCTTTTATTTTCTCATTTTACAATCAAACACCCATATCTATATGAGTTTGTGATCCGATAGTGGGAACAGACCAACATTTTGGTATCAAAGCTGGCACTTATAGTGAATGCCAAAGTATATGCCTAGGTCTGCGGGGATGGAGAACATTAAAGCAAAAGACGCAATGATCGGGTTAACGTATCCCATGTTGAACAGAGGAAATTATACAACGTGGGCGATTAAGAAGAAGGTTTGTATGCAAGCACACAGAGTATGGAGTGCTGTAGAGAAAGACGACCCAAAGGGTGTGGTCGAAGACCACACAGACAAGATAGCTCTTGCTGCCATTTATCAAGGGATCCCAGAAGATATCTTATTGTCTGTGGCTGAGAAAAGGACGGCAAAAGAGGCTTGGGATGCAGTGAAGATTATGTGTCTGGGAGCCGATCGTGTGAAAATGGCTAGAATCCAAACTCTTAAGACCGAGTTTGAAGGACTGGGTATGAAAGAAACAGAGCCCCTCAACGACTATTGTATGAAATTAAATGGTTTGGTGACCAATATAAGAGCTTTTGGTGAAGAGGTTAAGGAGTTGTACGTCGTGAAAAAGCTATTACGTGCTGTTCCCACTAAATTTCTGCAGATAGCCTCCACCATTGAACAATTTGGAAACCTAGAGACAATGACTATTGAGGAAGCAGTTGGATCCTTAAGGGCTCATGAGGAGCGTCTAAGAGGCCCAGTTGAAGCCATTGGTGGACAGTTATTATTAACAAAGGAATAATGGTCGAAGAGGGAGAAGGACGATGGAAGGCTTTTGCTGACAAGAGAGGAATGGTTGAAGCGCTCAACTGGATAAAGGTTTCAAGGTAACAGAGATTTTGGAGTGGAGGACGTGACAAATCCAGGGTACGGTGCTTTAATTGCCAGGGATACGGTCATTACGCTGTAGAATGCAAGAAACCAGAGAGGGAAAGGGAGATGAATATAAGAAAGAAACCAGGGAGGAACATAAGAAATAGGCGAATATAGTGCAAATGCAGGACGATGAACTAGCCCTACTATTGATTGAAAATACAGAGGAAGAAGACAAAGTTATATTGATTAAAGAAGAAAAAATGATTCAGAAGTTAAACCAAGGGAGTGAAGAGACACAAATGAACTCAAACTTTTAGTATTTAGACAACGGTGCCATTAACCATATGGCGGGGCAATTGTCCAGGGTCAGAGATTTAGATGAAAATGTGAAGGGAAAAGTACATTTTGGAGATGGTTCTACTGTTCTCATAAAAGGAAAGGGAAGGATACATCTGAGATGTAAAAACGGAGAAGAAAGGCTGTTAGAAGATGTGTACTACATACCCATGCTGTGTAACAATATTATCAGTCTTGGGGAACTATCTGAGAAAGGTAACAAGGTCATTTTAAATGGTGCATATTTGTAGGTCTACGACAAAAGGAAGACACTGATCATGAAGGTAAAGTGCTCTATGAATTGCTTATATAAAATTATTATTGAAAGTAGTGTATCAGAATGCCTGTTTTCAAAATGTGATGAGGATTCTTGGTTTTGGCATGCTCGACTTGGGCATGTCAATTTCAACGCCATGAATTTAATGTATGCGAATAAAATGGTACAAGGCTTGCCTGAGATCAAAATGCAGAATGAGGTGTGCTCGGGCTGCTTAATGTCAGAGCAGACTCGAAAATCTTTTCCGTGACAGGCGAACTACACTACAAAGATGGAGCTTGTGCACGGTGATTCGTGCGGACCAATCTCACCTGCTACTTCTGCTGGGAACAAGTATTTTTTTATTGGTGGATGACTATAGTCGACTGATGTGGGGATATTTGTTGAGGAGCAAAGATGAAGCATTTCAAGCGGTTAAAAAATTTCGAGCACAGGTGGCAAACGGAAATGACAAGAAAGTGCAGATTTTTAGAACCGATCGGGGTGGTGAGTTCTCTTCTTAACAACTCACTTCTTATTGTGAGGAGGCAGGTATCACTAGACAATTTACAGCTTCGTATTCGCTTGAGCAAAATGGTGTAGTAAAGAGATGAAATAGAACCGTAGTAGAGATGGCGAGGAGTTTTTTATAGGAGAAACAGCTTCCGTTAATGCTTAGGGGAGAGGCTATACGTCTTTCCATTTATGTATTAAATCGGTTGCCTACTTGAGCAGTTTCAGGGATGACACCTTATGAAGCATGATACAGAAATAAACCAAATATTGGGCACATTAGAGTGTTCGGTTGCTTGGCACATATGAAGCTTCTATCGCAGCAAACAACTAAGCTTGATGATCGAATCAAATTTGTTATAAACCTCGGCAAAAAACCTGGAGCAAAAGCTTATAGATTGTATGATCCGGGGCAAAAATTCAGTCCATGTCAGCTGTGACGTGGTGTTTGAGGAAAATAAAGCTTGGGCATGGAAGCATGACAAATAAACAGAACAAGGAGATCACCGTGAAAGCTTTACTATTTTTGGTGCAGTTCCAGGAGAGACAGGTAATAATGTTGACACAGATGAGTCATATGATTCTCACGGTTCAGGGTCTGTTGATACCTCACAGACACAGTCATCTTCAGATACTGAAGCAGATAGTACAGAAAGTGAGCCCAGACATCATAGACAATTGGCTGATATTTATGATGGGACTCAATAAATTAGGTTGGAGGATGACTCACAGGAGTGGACGAACCTGCAAGTTATGCTAAGGCAGCAACTGAACCCAACTGGAGACAAGCCATGTAGTGTGAAATCGAAGCAGTTGAGAGAAACAAGACATGGAAACTAACTAACCTGCCTCCAGGTCAAAAGGCGATTGGGTTAAAATCGGTTTTTAAAATGAAGAAAGATACAGATGAAGAATCATCAAATATAAAGCGAGAATTGTGGCTAAAGGTTATGTACAAAAACAGGGGAGAGATTTTGAAGAAAACTTTACACCGGTCACATGCCTTGAGACAGTTCCGATATTGCTGGCACTCGCTATTAAACATGGCTGGGAGGTACACCATTAAGTCAGCATTTTTAAATGGAGAAATTCAAGAGTTGGTTTATGTTAATCAACGCGAAGGTTTTGTTAAAAATGACCAAGAACAACTTGTGTATAAGTTGGTGAAAGCACTCTATGGCTTACAAGCACCCCGTGCTTGGTATGCCAAATTAAGCAGATGTCTAGAAGAATTTGGCTTTGCAAGGTGCCTTTATGAGTATGCGGTGTATACCAAAATAGTGGGCGATGAAGTGCTAATTATTGGGGTCTATGATGACGACCTTTTGGTGACAGGTACAAAGATTTCCAGTATAGAGGGGTTTAAAGAATAGATGAACAAAAGGTTTGAAATGAGTAATCTAGGGAAGTTGTCCTATTACTTGGGTCTGGAGGTTAAATAAGCAGCTGGTAGTATTCAGTTAAAACAGGATGACTATGCAAGGAAAATACTTGAAAAAGCTGGAATGTAGGAGTGTAACCCTACCAAATTTCTTATGGATCCTTAGGAGAGCATTGGCAAGGATGAAGGAGGGAAACGTGTTGATGTCACTCAGTTTAAATCAATGATTGGAGGACTTCGTTACTTAGTTCAGACAAGGTCAGAAATAGCGTACTCGGTTGGAATTGTCAGTAGGTATATGGAGAAGCCCACCATGATGCATCAATTGGCTGCAAAACGCGTTCTACCTTATGTCAAAGGTACGTTAAACTATGGCTTGATCTATGTGAAAGGAAGTGGAAGTGATTTGTTAACAGGATACTCGGACAGTGATCTTCCTGGTCACATTGATGATCGAAGGGTTTTGGGGTAATGGTATTTTACTTAAACGAGGGACTGCTTATATGGGCCTCACAGAAGCAGAGAATCCTAGCCCTTTCCTCTTGCGAAACAGAGTTCATGGCAGCAACTGCGGCTGCATGTCAAACTATTTGGTTGAGGAAAATGGTGAGTCAAGTGACTGGTAATCAGGTGGAACGAGTAGTGATGTACATAAATAACAGATCTGTTATCGACTTGGCTAAGAACCCGGTACTCCACGGGCAGAGCAAACACATTGATATTCTTTACCACTTCATTAGAGAGTGTTTCGAGAAAGGTGAAATAATTTTTAAGCATGTTAGCACAGACTTTCAACGAGCAGACGTCTTGACGAAGGCCATGCCAAATGCCAGATTTGAGAAAATGAGGTTGCTGCTCGAAGTAAGGGATCTTCAGACAATTGTTTAGATTAAAGGGGAGAATGTTAGTTTTTAATCTAAACATATTTTTAGTATTAAGTTTATTTATTTGATATTTCTAGGTGTAGTTGTTTGTTTGAATTAGTTTTCACGTTGTGGAAAAATTGTAGGAGTGCAGCAAAATAAATGTTAGCCACTCAAGTAATTTTAGGAAATCAGGTGCTATCTTTTAGGCACTATCTTGTATGTCTGGTATTATAAACCTTGTATTGCTTTTGCTAATAAAATTAGAAAATTCAGATACATCTTTTGTTTTCTTGTTTTACAATCAAACACCTATATCTATATCGGTTTGTGATCAAATACTGGGAACATACCAACATTTACAAAATTCAGCAGTAAGATCCAGTTTGGTCAACCACTCATTTTTCCCATTAATTATACATTTAACAACCAACTCTATCCAACCCACAACATTAGTCTTCTTAACTTTAAATTTTGCACCTATATTAAAATACAAAAAATATATAGTATTGCATATATTATTTTTTGAATTTTTTCAGATAGGAGTTTAAATATTATTAAATTTATATGCAAAAAAATAAAATCTGAAAAATAGTATTTGAAACTATGATTATTATGTATCTTAAAATACAAAAAGGTATAAATTTTAAGAGAGAAATACAGCGTTACCAAAAACCATTACTTGTTTTTTTACACAAAATCAATTATTTTCTGTTGGAATTTTATTACTCTAAACTTGTGCCAAAATAAATTAATATAATTCCTAGTATTGTGATTGAATAAGTCTTCGGGTAATAGAGATATTTTAGGAGTATGTTTAACGTTAGTGAGTTGTTGTAGGATTTAGTTTTCTCCATTCCTAGTTTGTAGGAACTACTTGTTTTAACTTTCCTTTTATTCTTGTAATGAGCTTGGTGTAAAATCAATCAATACAACAGATTGTTTTCTCCGCTTCTTCTTACGCAAGAGGAGTAGGCGAAGAAGAGTAAAGAGACCGGAGCATCATCTCAAGGTCAGAGAACCAGAGGTGGACATGTTTTTCGTGGGCGAGGTAGAAGAAATTTCCGAAACAACGGAGGAGGTAGAGGTCAGCAAAATCCACAGACCAAGCAGGAGGAAACAAATCGACATGTTAACTCGACTCGAGATCGAAGCACTGTCAAGTGTTTCAATTGCAATGTGTATGGTCACTTTGCAGCGGAGTGCAGAAAATCATGGAGGGAGAAAGACAAGAATAAGGAGCAGACCCCTGAGGTAAACTTGATGAAGTTCGAAGATGATGAACCTACTTTGCTCTTGACTGAATGTGAAAAACATGGAGGAGATGTAGTGTTGTTGATCAAGGAGAAAGTCATTTCAAACATTGATCAGAAAGATGGTGTGACACCAGATAAGAACATGTGGTATCTAGACAACGGTGCCAGTAATCATATGACTGGGCACCGTGAGAAGTTTAGCGAATTAAATAAGAATGTGACTGGAAAGGTTCGCTTCGGGGATGGATCCACAGTTAAGATAAAAGGAAAGGGGATGATAGTGCTCAAGTGAAAAAATGGAGAAGAACACACGTTGAGGGAAGTGTATTATATACCAGCATTATGTAATAACATAATATCATTGGGTCAGCTATCGGAGGACGAAAATAAAGTGAAACTGAATGAGGAACATCTCTGGGTATATGATGAATGTGAAAAATTACTGATGAAGGTGAGAAGGTCTGCAAATAGACTGTACAAGATTGTCATTGAAAATTATGGTGGTATGTGTATGCTATCAAAGGCTGAGGAGCAAACGTGGCTGTGGCACTCGACGTTGGGCCATGTAAATTTTCAAGCCCTACACACGATGTCAGAAAAGGAGATGGCAATAGGTCCACCAAAACTTACCCAACCCAAGTCTGTATGCAACGACTGTTTATTGGCAAAACAAGCAAGAAAACCATTTCGCAGAAAACAAAGTTCAGTGCTGAGAAAAAATTAGATTTGATCCACGCAGATTTGTGCAGGCCAATCTCTCCTCCCACTCCAGCTGGAAACAGGTACGTGTTCTTATTGGTAGATGATTATAGTCGTGCAATGTGGGTGTTTATGTTGAGAACTAAAGACCAGGCATTAGAGGCATTTAAAAAATTCAAGGCAGTGGTAGAGAAAGAAGCAAATAAGATGATCAGAACACTGAGGACGGACCGTGGTGGGGAATTTACGTCGAAGGAGTTTGAGGAATATTGCGCCATGGCAGGCATTACAAGGCATTTGATCGCCCCCTACACCCCTCAACAAAATGGGGTTTAGAATGGCGTAATAGAATGGTGATTGCTATGACAAGGAGTTTTTTAAAGGAGAAAGGTTTGCCACCTATGATGTGGGGAGAGGCGGTGAGGCACTCGAAATACATTTTGAATCGGCTGCGAATGAAAGCATTGAAAGGGGAAACTCCGTATGAAGCGTGGACAGGTTTGAAGCCGAAATTAGATCATGTGCGAATTTTTGGATGTCTGGCGCATGCAAAAGTTCCAAGTGTGGGTCTGGGAAAGCTTGATGACAGAAGTGCAGCTATGGTTTATATTGGCAAAGAACTAGGTTCAAAAGCACACAGACTTTATAATCCAAACACGGGTGACTACATGTCAGCCGGGATGTAGTGTTTGAAGAAGAAAATGGATGGAATTGGGAGTGCACTAGAATAAATGGTGAATATTACAAGGATACGTTTGTTATTGTGGGAGCAAACCCAAGTGTACAGGTCGAGAACAAAGCTGAGGCACTATCACCATGCACACCGATTTCAGTTAGAAGCTCTATCCAGGAGAATGTGTCAGGAGGAGTAGATTCAGAATCATCACAAAATTCTAGTGCACCCAGGAATTTTTTACTGTTAAGTGACATGTATAATGACACCGAGGAGATTAAAATTTCAGATGAATTATTATTGATTGGAGCAAAGGAGCCAAAGTCGTTTGAACATGCATAAGAAAATGAAAACTGGAAGGAAGCTATGGAGGTGGAAATCGAATCAATCGAGAAGAACAAGACTTGGGTCTTGACTGATCTGCCACAAGGAAGAAAGCCCATAAGTCTAAAATGGGTTAACAAAATTAAAAAGGACACTAATGGAGACGTAGTAAATACAAAGCCAGACTTGTCGCAAGAGATTATGTGCAGAAAAAGGGAATAAACTACGATGAAGTGTCCGCGCCCGTAACTCAGATTGAAACTGTAAGGTTATTGTTGGCGTTAGCAGTGAAACAAGGGTGGCAGGTACACCATTTGGACGTCAAATCAGCGTTCCTAAATGGTGAGTTGCTAGAAGAGGTTTATGTAAGCCAACCAGTGGGTTTTGAAAAACAAGGAGAGGAGCCCAAAGTGTATCATCTGCTAAAGGCGCATTATGGGCTCAAACAGTCTCCCTGGGCATGGTATTCGCGACTAAACAGGTACTTAAGGAGCTTGGGCTTCTCACGATGTCCATACAATCACGCTGTGTACACAAAACGTGAGGGTCCAGAAAATTTAATTGTTGCTGTGTATGATGACTACCTCTTAGTAACAGGGTCCAGTGTCAAAAATATTCAGAGGTTTAAGAAGCAGATGCAGAGTGAGTTTGATATGAGTGATATTGGGAAGTTGGCATACTATTTGGGTTTAGAAGTAAAACAGCAAACGGGTTTCACTGAGATCAAACAAACATCGTACGGGAAGAAAATTTTGGAGAAGGCGCACACGTCAACCTGCAAACCAGTGAGGTATCCCATAGAATCCAAAATTCAAATAGACAAGGATGAAGGTGGAGAATTGGTGGACTCCACACTGTTTAGAAGCATCATTGGTGAGTTGAGGTATCTCGTACACACTCTCCCGGATACTGCTTATTCAATTGGTGTATTAAGTAGGTATATGGAAAGGCCTACAATGCAACATTATAATGCAGAGAAAAGGATCTTGTGTTATGTTAAAGGCACGCTTGATTATAGTATAGTGTATAGTCAAGGGACTGGGAACTATTTGTTGAGTGGGTATTCAGACAGCGATCATGCAAGGAGTGTGGACAATAGAAAGAGTACATCTGGTATAGTATTTTACTTGAATGAGAATCTGGTGACCTCGGTTTCACAGAAATAGAGATGCGTAGCTCTGTCTTCTTCTGAAGCTGAGTTTATGGCCATTACAGCAGCTGCTACACTAGGCATATGGTTGCAAAATCTATTGAAACAGGTTACCGATGTGCTACCAGGTCCGGTGATGATCTTTGTAGATAATAAATCAGCGATTGATTTAACGAAGAACCGTATCATTAATGGTAGGAGCAAGCATATAGACATGAGGTTTCACCTCATTAGAAATTGTGTGGAACGAGGGGAAGTAGTAGTCAAGCACGTGAGAACTCAAGAACAAAGAGCCAATATTGTGACAAAGCCACTGACTGCTGCGAAATTTGAAGAGATGCGCGCGCTTTTGGGAGTCAAAAAGTTAGTCAATCAAGTTTAGATGAAGGGAGGGAATGTTGGAATTTTTATTAATCTAACCTTGTGCCAAAACAAATTAATATAATTCCTAGTCTTGTGATTGAATAAGTCTCCTGGTAATGGAGATATTTTAGGAGTATGTTTAACGTTAGTGAATAGTTATTGTAGGATTTAGTTTTCTCCTTTCCTAGTTTGTATGCACTACTTGTTTTAACTTTCCTTTTATTCTTGTAATCAGCTTGGTGTAAAATCAATCAAGAGAACAAATTGTTTTTTCCAGTTATCCCCTTTTAGCATATATATTGATCTTACTCGTACATTTTCAAAACACCCACATGATTAGAATAAACCCTACATAAATTTTACTTACAGCTGGTGTTGCTGATGAAAGAGTCAAGATGTAGGCCACAAAAAGAATTCTCTTTTTGATGTAACATTAACAATCCCTGGAAAATCTATTCATCATAACAATGAAAAAAAAAAATCAAGGACGGCAAGAGGATTTCTCAAGACAATAATCAAAATTTATTAATTAAAAATGATTTACATGCTATTTTAATTTAGAATCTACCAATCTATGTTACCATTTAGCAGAAGAACAAGTATGTCCCATTTCCCCTCATCTTCTCAACTCAACGAATTGGTCATTTAGTAAATTATAAAGTTGTACAAGTAGGGGAGTTTTGGGGCTCTAGCAAGGAATTAGGGTTTGGATGAATTGGGTCAGCCACACCCTTAAGCCTTACATAGGATGTAGTAAAACATGACGAATTTCCAAGAAACTTCTTTATCTTAATTTTTAATTTTTTAAAAGTAATTTTCTCATTTTTCTTGTTATTTTTCTTATTTGTTATTCTTTTCGATGTTGAAAACAAATCAATGAATTTTTTGTTTGTTAGTGTAAATTTGATTTTCTAAAATATCAAAGCAAATAAAGTATTTGTTAGATTCATTGTTATATTTAATATTCAAGAAACACAATTAAAATAATAAACCATTTTTTTTATATTTTCTAATGTAATATGTGTGTGTATACATATAGAGTCCTGTTCAAATAGAAAGGAAGATAAAATAAAAACTAGAAACTTAAGGCCTAGCCCAACAAAAACACATCTTTCAATATGCATGCGACTACTTTAGTTCAAAAATTTAAAAATTAAAAGCCTATACATACACATATACTTACATTAACTATTAACTGTCAACATGAAACCCACCATCTCCACTATTTACAACGGAAAAGTCACTAAAATAAAGCTTCAACCACACCAATCGAAGCTCTATTCCATCAATTTGAAGCTTCTGCTTCATATACACATTATACACATCTACATCAAGGGAAACTCAAGAAGTTCATGCAATAAACAAGGTGATATGAAGTTTCTAAGTGTAATCATCAAAAAACTCTCTAAGGATCTCGAGATAGGTACATTAATCTACATTCATCTTAATATTAGACTTCAATGTCTCATATAATCTTAATTTCATGAATGCATGTTTATATTTTCGTGATTGTTTGGATTTTTAACTTGTTTATGCACGAACTAACAAATTACTGTGTTGTTGCTCAAGCAGCTTTTAATTATCGTTATTTGAGTAATGGCTAGGACTAGAGGAGGTATATCAAATTAGGGTTTGTAAGATGTTTTATATTGATTTTTTTTGAGATTTTTTAAGTTTCCATATGTTTCTGTGATCAATAATACTATTATTTTGATTCATTTGTTCTTTATTTTATTTTAATTAATTTCAATTTCATATCAGTACGGTTTATTTGTTTAAAATATGTTTCAAATACTTTCCATGTATTTTGTGATTGTTTGTGATTCTAATATTCACAAAAAGTACTAATATGATTAGAGTACTTTTTTACTGATTTTAAGAGTTAAATATCTTGCTAAATGTGCTATACCGGACAAATTTTGTAATCTCTTGCATGATGTGAGTAATTTTTTAGTGATTTTAACCGAGTATATTAGAGAGATACAATGATAAAGTGTTTAATAACTGGTACTGGTGAGACTATTGTGGCCGAATTAGGCAAAGAATTATAAAATTGAGTTAGTTAGTTTGATATTGTTGTTAATGAGAGTGATTATGATATATAGAGTTTTAAGTATATTTGTTGTCCGCTTAGATTATTGAAATCTTATTGTATGTTAGTAGTGTTATTAAATGTTTGATAGATGCTCAAATTTTTATTAGACATTCATTTAATACCGTGATAAAAACAGAGAACAAAAGTAAGACCATAAAAGAGAGAACCTAAATATATACAAATTCTGATGATATATGATATATGATGGAGTTAGTTTGATATTATTGTTAATTAGCTTGATTAGAGGCTTCATTATAGTTTTTGCTTTATTTTGGATGTAGTTTACAACTTTGTAACTTTGCAGGTGCTACACTAACCCCACGCCAGAGTTCAAGACTTAAAGAACAAAGTCAACCAACAAGGAAAAACACACCTGTATTCATTAACCAGCCAACAAGGAAAAACACACATGTATTCATTAACCTATTCATTAAGCTAGTAGATACAAACAATCAAGAGAGCCAGATGAAAGAAGGAATACAATAACTACATTTACAATAACTTCATTTACTACTTAATACAATAACAAACTATAATCATCAGTTAAAGTTTTTTAAATGCTACATAACAAGAACCAAATACTCATCCAACAAGAGGATCTGCAAGATACTACAAACGAACAAACAACAGATTAAAACTCACTGCATGAAGAATTTTTGATAATTTTGCATGTACTCAATCACTAACATTTTTCCTGTATATGAAGTTAAATCTATCACTACTAGAAATATTGCAATAGACATCGGCTAAAAATCGATGTCTAAAAAAATTTGGACCGATGTCTTCGCGTGTGATATTAAATGTCATGGCACTTTGACATCGGTTTTTAGCTGATGTCTATTGCAATACTACACATCATTCTACTGAATATTTATGATGTCTTATCAACTGATTTCAACTAAAATTACATTATTTCGAGCTGAATATTTGTGTATTATGAGGTCTAGATCCAATAAAACATGTAACATTTAAGCTATAAAGAGCCCTATAAAGCAGTTCATTCGACAAAAACGATGTCTAACATATTCATTGACATCGGTATAAAAGTTAAAGTGATGTGAAAAATAGGCTAAAACATCAGTTGTTTCTACATAACTGATGTCTAACACTTCCATTAACATTGGTTTAGTAACTTTTTAGATGTGAAAACTGGTCTAAGAAATCAACTCTATTTGGAAACCGTTGTGAGAAGCACCTTTTTACGTATTCAAGACATCATTTTCTTTGCACGAATGCTGTCTGACTTATATTTTGACATCAGTTATATTAAGTATGACGACGTAATATGCCATATTTTATATTGATTATCTTCATGAGGCGATGTAATAGGCCTCTATAGACATTCATTTTAATGTTCATGTTGATGTATGAACTCGTGTTTAACATCGATAATATGAAATTATACTGATGTGTTTGTTGCATTTAGGCATTGTAAAACATACATATAATACCAAAAAACCAAATTAACCATAATTAGGTTGCAGAACTACAATAACCAAATTCAAGATCAAAGTTACATAATCCACAATTCCATAATAAAAATATTCAATATTCCATCCAATTTAAATCCTACATTCCAACTCAAAAACAAACATTCGATTAGCCAAATCCTACTATTACTAATTTATACGTACACAACTGCCAAATTACGACAACTCCTTCCATTTTCGCAATCCTTAGAGCTGCTTCAGCGGCTTCAATAGTTGCCGTGCACTTTGGTTTCTCTTGTTCTACAATAGCCAATGCTACTTCCTCTCAGCTAATTTGGCTAATCTTGCTTCGTCAAGCCATGCCTCTTCCTTCATCTACCAACGGCCTGCAATACATTACCAGTGAAACATATACGACGTTAAAATTAATCCACAGCTTCATAAATAGCTTGTAACTCAAACAGTAGCTATTGCAACCATAAGCATATACAGAGGAGATATATCTATACATGCCTTTCATCAGCTATATTATTAGATGCCTCACAAATATCTAAAAATCCTGTGACTACATTCCAGATTTAGGCAACTTTGAGGTCTGTATTTTAATGTATGTGAGTGTATACATATTAGGAATGTACCAGACTTAGTCTTCTAATCAGCTTATTAAACTCAGAGAGTATTAAACACTCACAATATCTAAAGATTTGCGTGAGGATACTTTCCAAATTTAACAAATATAAAGTCTACACTTCAATACATCTAGAAGCTAATTATTTTAATTTTCACTGAACTTATTGCAGATTAATTAAGGGGAAAAAACATACAGGCCAATGACTACACTATCAGGTGAACAAGTAACAAATGTCCCAGGTACATGGATCTGCAAAAGTATTTTTCCATTTTCCTAAAACATCATGAGGATCCTTCAAGTCACCTTTGAAATCCAGAAGAGCTTGCACTGCAAATTCATATTTCAAATCATTATATTGAGTGGAAAGTTATAATCTTTATCATCTCTGCATGGTACACAAATACACCAAAAAAAAATACCTTCACGATTAACATTTCTAGAAGCCAAAAAAGAACTTGTAAAACTCCACAGGCTGAGAAAAACTAGAGACAACAAAGCAGCTTCATCTCTTTTTGTTCCCAAGCCCTGCTTGTTTTTTGATAGTGCAAGGAAGCTATTGACTTAAACTTGCACAACACATGAAACATGAACTAAATAAACCGAACACAGTCACACCCACTTTTATTTTTAGTTCTTAAGAGATGTTTGTTAGCCTCCTCAAAATTTAAAGATCAATACTTACATCTCTTTACTTGGTATCTATAAAGGTATGAAAGGATAAGATACATCGTACACCTTCTATCTCTTTCCCGACTTTGGCTTGTATATCCTGAATAACTCCCGCTTCTTGTTCAATCTCTTTTAATCTCTTCTTCATATCCTCTAACTCCTAATAAAATAATAGAAATTAATTACAAACATTTAATTAATTTTACACAATCAACATACAGATACAAAATATAAAGAGAAAGATAAGAAACAAACCTAAGAAGCATTCTCATCTTCATCATCAACCCTACACATGTCGATACTACAATGTTCTTGTTCATGCTTTATTGTAATTGTATTTTTTTCTAGTGTTTTGATGCGATTGAATTGAAAAAAGATGAGAGATTGTAAAATTGGGGGGATTAGGTGTTATTAGTATATAAGATAAATTTACCCATCGGTTAGTCACCGCCTGGGAATATTTAGCGTAATCGAACCAAATCATCTGCTTTGAAGGCTCGATTCAAGCTACTTAATCAAATCTGACCAATTTCAAGCTAGGTTTGTGCTACTGATGTGTGAGGCGTAGTTAGGGATTGTAAGAGAGATAGGAGGTAGACGGTAAGACAAAGGCGAGAAGAAAAGAAAAGGAGGATATGAGATGGTGATAGAGAGAGTCGATATAGATGGAGTCGGGTGTATGAGAGAGAGCTGGGTCGTGGTTTGTCTGGAAAAGGGGGAAAGTTAGGGGAAATATTTTGTAAATGGGGGAATCCAAAGAATTTTTTTGTTTTAAGGGGGAATTGTTTGTGGACTCAAAGGGGGGGGGAGTGAGGTACAATATTTTGCATTTTTCTAAAAGTGAAATATAGACAACGCTCAGTTCAAAAAGTGATGTTTAAAACATAATTCAACATTGGTTTAAAAAAAGGTGATGTTAAAAAGATTTTTAACATCAGTGGTATTTATGACCGATGTTAAAACACCAATGTTATATGCAGTATTTCTAGTAGTGTATGTAAAAAAATATACAATTGGGTGCTGTCATATTATGATAATTCTTCAATGAAGCAAATTTACCGGACTCTGAACTAAACTTTGATGCACCACATGAACAGGGACAAGCTGGCAAGAAAATAAGAATTATCAAGTGGAAGAGAAGGCAACTCAACAGGTAAAATAGTTCAATGGAAAAATTACTAAATAATGTAGATAAAAAAATGCAATACACAGATAAAATATAGATAAAAATAGAACAGATCACCGAAAAATTTAAACCTATTTACCAAAATATGATAGGCCAATCAATAAAAATTGATACCTGTAGTGTTTTATTATAATCACAACATATATTTTATAAATTATTATTCTGAATTTTTTTTAATGTCAATCACAAGGATGAAGAAAAAACATAAAACAAAGAATGGGATAAAGAATATCATCAACCTCATATAAAAGACTAGAAACATAATGATGCTGAACAGGATACACAAGTACTTGAGGTACAATAAACGCAAGAAGAAAGTGAAAAACAAGAACAAAATAATGTAATTTCATCACACTGATTCTTATGCTATTGTCCTAGAAATAATTTTGTTGTTGTTAATTACTTTTACAGAACAACTAATAATTAAAAATATCAGGGTCACAAGGATGTGCACACCAAATGGCAAATATCACTACTTGAAAAAATAGAATATACATCACCCCTTAGACATCGGTTGGAGTGTTCACCGATGTAAAAAGTGTTTATTACATCAGTTTGGACAGAATCGATGTCTTTTGGTCAATTAGACATCGATTTTTTACATAACCGATGTTGTAAGTATGTTTTAAAAAAAAAAAACACAGCCCGCCTTACCCCTTTTTCCCCTTAACCAAAATTTCCCTTTCCTCTTAGAGCAACTCCAATGGTGGGTGCCAAGAGGGGTGCCAACGCCATATGGCATGACGTGGATTGACACTCTTGTTAGCACTCCATTGGAGTTGTTGGGATGCCAATGGATGCCAAGTGAGGTGGCATGGGGTGCCAACTTGGGGTGCCAAAAGTTGGCATCCCATAAAGTAGGGTGCCAACTTCTTTTGTGGTCCCAATGGTGAATAAACTATTATATTTCTAATAT
>PHNY01297312.1:1224-14583 GCA_003724115.2 Anethum foeniculum
TAGTCATACTTACCTTCTAACACGGAGACTTGTCCACCAAGACTCCTAACCCTAATCTAAACCCTAGGCTCCACGCCTATATAAGGGGCTATACCCCCATCCTCATAACTACGTTTTTGGCTTGATTCTCTACAATACAGAGATACGTAGGCATCTCGTAAGGACCGAATAGTCTCGAACACGAGTGCAACCATTCAAGCTCGAAGCTCACAAACCCTAGCATTAATTACAAACGAAACGTTATTTTTTATTCCACAACAGCCGTGTAGGCTTATTAAACCGGCACGCAGCAGAAGCATCAATCCTCATCAAGTACATCAACTGTCTAATCTTTTTAAAATTTTTCAAAGTCTTAATTTATCAAAATCCCACCATCAACCAAGCAAAAAGAACACCGCAGCTCTTCAGGCATAATGTAACCAAATGTGCCTGCAATGTCTATACTCACTAACATAAGTCTTAACAACACTTATATTTGTTTTATCCAGTCATTCTTAGTCTCAGACCCCATAGTAATCCTAACAGGTATAATTTCAAAGAAGAATTTGAGTTTACCTGTTACATAATATAACATACAAAAATTAATATATCAGTTAGGTGAATATGCATAATGATAGAACATCCATTTTACATCACGAATAAAGTCATAATCAAATCCTCTACACATACATCATTACTAAGTTTCAAAATTGAAGGGTACTAATTAGAAAATATAGAAGAGTATTTAGTTAATGCAAATGGAAGAGGAAAAGGATCAAGTAACAAATGAAAAATACAAACATTTATAAGAACACGTATAAACTCTATAAGTTAGGATTTGCACATGAAAAATACAATTCAATACACAACCGAGGGTTCATGTAAAGAGCTTACTGGTCAATTATATACATACATGTAATAAACTTGAAGCAAGTAGTGGATATTCATAGTTCAACCACAACACACAACTTCTGGATAGCCCGTTGTTATGATACCCTCCACTAACTTCCCAATGGGAATCAATTTTTTAACCTTTGAATACTATTTCTTTGTAAAATAATAAAAAGAAAAATATCTACTTAAAACAATGAAATGAAACGGAAGCTCTACGTCTGATATGAAATGCAACTCGAAGAGATGATAATGATATTGGTCAGAAGCAATAAAAATAAAATTTGTTCTTAAAAAGCACTACAAACCAAGTTCTTTTATTAAAAATAAAATTATTCTTAAAAAGGCTACAATTTAAACCTCTTATTAGTGAAAATTACATGCTCATGACATATAACCCAAACAATGAGATACTTATCTTGGTATGCAAGTTGCTAGAAACCAAACACAATAAAATCATTGAAATAAATTTAATAAAGACAAACTGTTATAATTAAACAATGTCACATAATCACTTACATAACTTCTTTGGGGCAATAGATCAAACATTTGATGAAAAAAGTTAAGACAAAAATAAGGATACTCAACCTGATCATCATCATCAATAGCAACCCGAACAACAAAAATATAATGTAACGATGATCTATACAATAGAAGAACAATGTCTTGATAACGAACATAATTATATAATCAAACGCATCAAACAAGCATTAACATAAACCCGAAAAATAATAGCACCTACTACTAATAATAGAGAAGAAAAGTTCTAATAATCTGAAATAACTTAAATAAGTAGTAACATGACCTACATAGAATTTTGGCAAGTCGTAGATTATTCATGCACTGTGTACTTTGTTAAACCTACAATAGAAAATGAGATCAAATAAGAGAATTAAAGTTACATATTTAAAATTATGAAGATGAAGAAATATGAGAGAGAGAGAGAGAGAGAAACTAATTCGAAATTGATATGAAAAGTTAAAGAGAGAGATATGATATGGATGATTTCAAAGTTGAATTTCAAATTCTCGGTATTCGTGCACTGAATTCAAATTCAAAAAATAGTGGATTATTTAGTTGAAATGTATGTATGTATGTATGATGTCTGTACTCAGACAAATGACAAGTAGCAGAAGAGGAGCACGGAAGGGGAACAGAAGCACGTGAAGTAGCCGCTTGACTCATTTTGGAGGTTGGTAAACTTGTAATTACGCGAAAGAATGATGATAATTAGGTATCATGAAATTAGACTGTAACAATACCTCGTCAGGAACTATTAGAGCAAGTCTAATACTAGATGTAAAATGGCTATAGTCATTACTATTATATGGCACCAAAAAGTGATTTTTTGGTGCTAAAAATAGACTTGCACTCCAATACTAGTTGTATTTTACAACCAAATAATTCCATAACTACTTAACATTTTATCCAACTCATTCACTATAATTTAAAGTGTACCTCCTTGCAATCTATTATTAGTTATTTGATGATGTGGTAGGGATGACTATAGCCATATTTGGTCCGAAATATAGGACCAAGTATCCATTTTTGTATTTATCCATGCATGTATAGCTATGCATTTGAGTTGAGTTTTAAAATTTTGGTCATATTATAACTATAAGACTAAATCTAGTTATGCACTAGACTTGCTCTTATATACATAGATTGACTAATACTTTTAAAAATATAAACGCTAAGAGCAAGTCCAATGTTAAAGCTAAAATAGCTATAACCATTGCTATAATTTAAGACCAAAAAGTGGTTTTTAGTCTCAAAATACAACTAGTGATCCAATGCATAGTTCTAAAATAGGACCAACTACATTCAAATCTAACTAACTTTTCACCAACTCCTTTAGCTAGCATATAACTTTGAACTCTCTCTTAAAACTCTCTCCATTCTTATATCTTTTTTACAATTTATTAACAAATTACTATCATGAGCAGCTTAAAAAAAAATGCAACAGTGAGATTTTGGTGGAAATTCTTCTGATGATGAAGATGAGTGTTCAATGTTACATGTCTTATTGGTGAGCATCTATAAACAAATGCAAACTAATCAAAATCGAGGAGGTCATCTTGGTTCTGTTGCCGGTAGAGCTTTCATTCGACGTGATAGAGCTGCTGCAAATGAAAGAATGCATTTAGATTAATTTTCTTCACATCCTATTTTCAATGACAAACATTTTCGTCAACGGTTTCGGATGGTTAAACCTTTGTTTGAAAGGATTTTGACATAACTTCAATAACATAACAACTATTTTACCACAAAACATGATGTTGTTGGTGCTGTTGGTTTATTGTGTATTCAGAAGATGACCTCATTGGTACCAATGCTTGCGTATAGAATGCCAACTGATAGCGTTGATGAATGTATAGAAATTGGAACAAGTACTGCTGTTGAGTCGCTTAAAATTTTCTGTAAAGGAGTTGTGCATATTTTTGAACCGGAGTACCTCAGGGCTCCAAATGAAATCGATATAGCAAGACTACTATGTGTCGGTGAGGAACGTGGTTTTCCGAGGATGCTAGAAAGCTTGGACTGTATGCATTGACAATGGGAAAAATGTCCAACTACGTATCACGGAATGTACATGGGACATGTTTAAAAGCCTACCATTATAGTTGAAGCAGTTGTATCATATGATTTGTGGATCTGGCATGCTTTCTTTGGGATGCGTGGTTCATTTCACGACATTAACGTTCTTGATCAATCTCCTATTTTTGACAACCTTGGTGCTGGTCGAGCCCTACCTGCACAATTTCTGATTAACGGAAGACAATATAATATGGGCTACTACCTTGCTGATAGAATATACCCGAATTGGGCAACTATTAGGGATTCAAGTGATAAAAAGAAGGTAAATTTTGCAAGAATGCAGGAGACATATCGAAAAGATGTTGAAAGAGCCTTTGATGTACTTCAAACACGCTTTGCAATTGTGAAATGACCAGCTCGTTTTTGGGACCAAGTTGATTTGTATTACATAATGAAAACATGTATTATCTTGCTTAATATGATAATTGAATGTCAGCATGTTGAAGAAGATGATGAAGGAATTGAACTACTCCACGAGAGGCCAATTCAAGTTTCACGTGAGAAAATATTCATATTTTCTGAGTTCCTTTTTCCTAATAAAAAGATCCGCTCAAGTGGGACATATCACAGCTTCGAAATGATCTAATTAAGCACCCGTTGACTCGTCAAGAGGAAGAAACATCATCATATGCGTGATCTTATTATCCCTAAATAAATGTTTAGTTCTAATATACTCTAACTATTATGTTGTTTGATCACCTGTACCTGATCATTTTACTACTATCTGTTTTATTTTTAGTATGGCCTTAAATGATATGAATCTACATATATGCATATTTTGATGATTTTGACAGTTCAGATATTTATAATATTTGAAGTTTTTGATTTTAGGTAATTATGGAATTCAATGGTACATATACATTAACTAGAAAATTAAAGATGATGGCCTAAACTGAAAATTAAATAGGATGGCTTAAACTAGAAATTAAATAGAATGACTTAAACTGGAAGATGTTAGGTAGCTGTGAATTTTGAATACAACCATGACCAAGATAAAATGCATTAGTATTGCTGCAGGTTTATTGCTCCAAATTTGCAGCTGGACCATTAAATACACCTTAATGAACCATTACTCTATTAGAAATAAAAAAGCATCAGGATACATCAACTACTAATGAAAATAATTGCATACCATCTGCTAATTATATAATAAGAAAATAACATCTGATAATTAATATTCTGATAAATCTACATAGTAAGAAGTTGAACTAGAGCTACTCCATTTTGCCAGGATTGCATTCCATCGATATTGATAATAAGCCCTTCTTTCTGGATATTGTATGGTAGATAAATCCATCCCCATTATCCTTTCCTCCATTTCAGTATCCTTTCTTTCTGTCTTATTCTCCTCACATGTTTTTGCCTTTCCAGATATTTAATTCTTCTCTCCTCCAAATCAATCCTCCTAACTTGATTTTCTGTCATACTTTTGTTAAGTGTTTCTAGCAAATTAATGTGTCTATCACTCTCAAGTTCTTGTACCTTGTTTTTTATTTTGTTATGTTTGGGCAGTTTGTTCCACTAGGCCTCTTTCTCGGTGAAGATAGACTACCACTACATGGAGTGGTTTCTACAACATCTATAGATTTAAAAGTGCTGGGAACTTGGGTGTCTTCTTCATGAACGGGGGACACAATTTTGTGTCCACATGTCAATAGTTTTTGTTGTCCTTTTACTAGGCTAAATATCCTGCCACTTGATAGACTCTGCCAAGATTTCCCAACATCCGTCCATACCAGAGAAATACTTTCCGGTGTCATCATAATATGTTTGTTTTGCCATTTTATACTACACATTGAAAAAAAAAATTGTTTAATATTTTTAGTACATGTTTAATATAAATTTGACAACTAAATTACCTAAGTATACGTCACCCTACATTGAGCTTCAATAATTCTCAAGCACCCACGAAATTTGTTGCAACATTTTTGAATTATTTGCCAATGTAAAATAATAGTACAATAACAGTGTTTTTTCTAAATAAATCTTAATTTAATTGAAAATTTCAATTTTAACCTAAAACTTTTCTTTCACAATCTAATTTTTATGCCTTCTGAACCAAATTTAAAGATTACATTTTTTTGGATTCAAACACGGTATCCTGTTGAACCAAATAAAATCTAAATTTTCAAATCAGAACTGGTCTATGTAAATTTTTTTCCCAAAGAAAAAGGGTAACAATTTTGCAATGAAAAATAGATACGAGGAAAGCTCACCCGTGCCAATCCACAGAATATTCTTACCACATATACTTGACTCGCTTGTACGTATAATACACACTCCACCATCCCTCTTAACCGACTTAGTTTCTCTTTTATTCTAATCTTCTCTTTTGTTGAAACCACGCAACGCAACGCACAATTCTCGATAATAATTATTCATTTCAACAAATGCAAACCGAAGCTACTGTTCTCAATTCCGGCCACGGCGGCCTCGTCGCCGACGGCGCCGGCGCTGCGGCGCACAAGATAGTCTCTCAGCAACAACAGCAACGAAGAGCGATTCACCATCATCAATCGCAGATCGGTACGATTTCGCAGCTTCTCGCCGGCGGTGTCGCCGGCGCTGTTAGTAAGACCTGTACGGCTCCTCTCGCTCGCCTTACTATTCTCTTTCAGGTTCATTTCTTAACTTTTTTTTTGAATTGTTTAATTTAATTTGAATTTGAATTTGATTTTGTTCAACTGTTAATTAAAGGTTAGTGCTTTTGTTAAGAATTGAATTTGTAATTAGGTTTACGAAGATGTTGTATTGTAAAATTTGAACACATTCTAGGGTTCGTATTTTGTAAATTTGGTTTTGTTAGGTATAGAGTCGAGAAACGGTTTGTTTTGTGTTGCAAACTAGGTTTTACTGGAAAGAAAGTGTCTGGATATTAATTGGGGCTACTATGACAATTTAAAGTGCATCTTCTTTTTAGGACCTATTAGTAGGATGCCACCCGGTAAATTGTGATTATAGTTGTTTTAATGTGGTAAATAGGATGAGTGAAGAATATTCGTTGTTATGTTAGTGGCAAGCCTCCTCAAAAACCTAATGCATTGGAAATGTAACATATTCCCTCCGTCCCACTAGGTTCTTTACGCTGGGGATGGAAGACTTGGCACGCATTTTAAGGCTTATAAAAGTATAGTTCTATAAATTTTTTTGGAAATTTTTTCTTCTGTATAAAAATATAATAGTTTAACTTTTATTCAGAAAAAGAAAATTTTAAAAATAAATTATGGAACTATATTTTATAAGAGTGTTAAAATGCGTGTCGAGTGCACGGTTCCCAATGTAAAGAATCTGATGGGACATAGGGAGTATTACATATCGTAAAAAAAGATTACATATTATTATTTTTTTTTAAATTTCATTAGCATCCAACTTTGTGTTATAATAAAATTAATATGTTTCTGCAGGTGCAAGGCATGCATTGTGATGTTGCTAATATGAGAAAGGCTTGCATATGGCGGGAGGCTTCACGTATTATCTCGGAAGAAGGAGTTCGTGCTTTATGGAAGGGAAATTTGGTTACTATTGCTCATCGTCTTCCTTATTCTTCCATCAGTTTTTATGCTTTCGAACGCTACAAGAATGTTGGTACAACCTTTCTGTTGATGATTTCATTTGTACATACTAATGTTTGCATTCATGGACATTTCTTTTATCTTCCTGTCATTGAATTGGATATAATTTTACTCCGCAGTTATTACAAGTTACTTTGGGGATTGAAAATAGTAATGAAAACATAAGTACAGACCTTGGCATACGACTCTTTAGTGGTGGTCTAGCTGGAATAACTGCTGCCTCTGTTACTTACCCATTGGATCTTGTGAGGACCCGTTTGGCTGCTCAGGTAATACCACTACACTAATGCATTTTTTTGCTTCAATCCTCATTTCTGAGGTAATAAGCATTCATTCATTCTGAAGCTACTTGAATTGTGTTCTGCCTTTGCAGACAAATGTAATATATTATAGAGGCATAGGGCATACATTACGTACCATCAGCAAAGAAGAAGGGGTGTTTGGCCTCTATAAAGGACTTGGAGCAACTTTGTTGGTAGTTATCATTTGTAGTTGCATTCTAAATCATGTTCATTATTATCTGTATGTAATTTTCATTTATGTTTCATTTATTGTACTAATGCAGGGTGTTGGTCCCAACTTAGCCATTAGTTTCTCTGTATATGACACAGCAAGATCTTATTGGCTGTCGCATAGGTAATTCTTTTTTAGTTGATTCCTTGGTTCTCATTGCAAAAACTATGTAGGTGCATTTTCCCATTCTCTCCCTGTTCTGCTCAACGTATCAGACTGATTTAATATTATTGTTGATAATATTGATGCAGACCCAACGACTCTACTGTCCTTGTCAGCCTTGCTTGTGGCAGTCTTTCAGGTGTTGCATCATCAACAGGTGAGTCATCCTAAACTATCACTACATGTATGCAGTATGTACATTACTGTTTCACGTGACGCTGCAGCCCAGCCTAACCTTATAACCATGTTTTAGTATTTCGAAGACAAAGTGCTTGAAAATCAATATCCTATTTTGTTCAAAAATTATTTTATTTTTTAGAGTCAAGCTCTTTGTGAAAATTGGTTTTACTGCTTTTCGTAGTGTATTTGTGCAGGTTTTACTAGCAGTAGTATATCCGTGACCAGTTTGCTGCTTAGTTTAGTACAGAGTTTTCTCAGTTTTGAAATTGCAGTACTACTTATAAATGTATGTAATAGGGAAAAGTGCAAAGGTTTCATAAATTTCAGGTATCTTTGTGCAATATTATATATATTTTTTTCCCAACTATTAATCTTGCCACAGAGTGCTGATTGGATAGTTTATTTTAATAAACAGTGATTTAATTCTTACTAGGCAGTGTTTGGTAATACATAGCAAAAGAAGTTAACGCCTGGAGCTGTCTTCAATGCTTTTTATGCAGAGAAGCAGGTTGAGACGCTGGCTTTGCACTAGGTGTTTAACCAGACTGACCCTTAGATCCAGAGACAACAGAACAAGTTTATCTGGCACTTGAATACATTAGTAAGGAAATTGACAAAATTATATTTTAAGCTTTCTATCAATCAAAACTAACTTTATATTTATATAAGAATAAATTCTTAATTTTCTTGAGATCTACTACATCTTTTAATAACCAATTCTCCCGATATTGCAGTTGGTTCAGTCATAAGAATTGTAACCACGCTTACAGTCCAAAACATGAGAGTGTTCCTCTCCGGGTATGCTTCTCATGTTGGGATTATCTGCAATTTGCTTGCAGTTTGGCGGTTATGATGAAATTATCATCATCTCACTGGTGATGAAATTATAATCATCTCACTGGTTCATCCATTCAAGCATGAGTGGTGAATTTAATAAAAACCTTACCTCCTGAATTTTTAAAGAAATAAAATAAAAGAGTGATTGAATGGCGTGGAATACAAAAATGGCAGCAAAGTAACATAGAGAATATTTCTTTGTGGCTTTTCTAAGCACAAGATATTCCAAAAAGTATATGTATCTTTTCCCCTAAGAAATTCTATTCTCTTTTTGGACCTCAGATTATGTGACATGATCTAATTATGGATCTTTTGGGTAGTTTATTTCAACTATAATATGGAGTGTGGGAGCAGTAAATCATTGTCAGTAAGAAGAAGGGGACCTGATTAATGATTAAGCCTTACATGGGTTTGAGCCAGAATAAAGAAAAACAAGTTCCTCTCTGTCTTGGTCGAATATGTAAGGCCATATCAAAGACATGTATTGCGGTTGCCACTAAAAGTACAAGGCATTTTACTGATTGGGCATCATTTCTTTATTTTCCAGAGCGTCATAAAAGTTGAATTGAAGAGCTTCTTTCCTGAATTAATGACATAAAGAAGCTTTTAATGTTCTATCACATAGCGTGTCTTATGTTAATTTATTGAAGTGGATGCTTGATCAGAGTCTACTGGGGGAGACTTTTTAAATGCACATATATCCCCCAATTTGTTTGCAGGATATTGAGAGACTCTGTTTTAAGTAGTTAATGTCTTTTAGTTGATGTCGAAAATGAGGGTTCTCTGATATTACTTGGACACCATATCTTAGGAAAGTGAATGAGTGAAGTTGTGCGCAGGATAAGGTATTTTTTAAAATTAATCAAGTCCTGCTAGTATTTGGGAACAATATTATTTTATGAAAGTGTCAAGTATCACATATTCAAGTTATGTTATATTTGAGTATATCTGATTAACTTGTGTTTTTATATAAGCTTGTAAGTTGAGATATAGAATTTTGTACTTGGGGAGCATGTTAGTAGATATTTTTAAAAGGGCTACCTGAATTTGAAAGGGAAAGCTACAGGTAGTGGGAGCTGAGGGTAATGTAAGGGGAGCATGTGCGCAAAACTATTTACTGTCATTGCAAGCTCTATTTAAGTTTCAAACTCTTTTCGAGTGAATTACATGTTACATGTTCCAGCGATAGAGTTGGTTTCACTTTAATCTACACATCCACGGGACTTCCATGGGACAATAACTTTTACAGTTTGCATCCCTTTGGATGGTTGCTGGTAGAATCAGAGTTAGTGGCAGTTCACACCCCGGAGCTTTAAAAACAAAAACACCTTAGCACCAGAAGTTCTAACATACCTGTCTGCTTTCCAATTATTCAAATACTACTCCCTTTCGACAATTCTCGACAATTTTCTATCTGAAATAGCCTAAAACATTAAAAGAGAGCACTTCATGTATTTAACTATGATCAAATAATAAAATCAACACCCTTTTTCCTTCATTCCTTGCTCCCTTTTTTTTCCTCCTTTATTCGTTACTCCCCTTTCTACATTATTCAGATACGCAGATTGATGGTCATTAGTGGTAGTAAAGAAAGATTCTGTGCAAGAAAAATGATTGCTTTAGTATGTTCATATATGCCAGTAATTCTATGCCTCAAATGTTCAAAGAAATTTAGTTAGCTTCTTAGTATGTGGGCCAATTATGAAGGGAAACCGTTGTTTCAATCTAGCAGCATAGTGCAGCAAAATCAATGTTTACAATATGCAGTACAGCTGTTCTCAATTGTAAATGTACAAACGGGGTGCATGTTTGAGGTGATATTTGAAGTTATGACGTGCAAACTTATGTTCAAAATTTAGGTACAAAAGTGTTTACCCGGAAATTTTTAGGATGCGAAGTACAAATTTTAATGGTATTTTAGTATGTGCATGCCGAAAAGATATCTTCCTTCTGTTATTTAATTTAACCCCTAACTAGCCAAATCAAAACCTTAAACACTTCAATTATTGTTTAAAGCTAAATTTAAGAAAACTAAAGGGAATGTCTTGTAGGATAAGAAATGGTATGTCTGAATAATGCTTCTGCTGGTAGCATGAGCGCTACCTTTTCATTTTAATGGCTGTTTCCTGCTATAATTTCTCTTTTCTTTAGTCTATTGCTATATTTAAAACCTATGCCACCAGTTAAATTGCTGACTATCTTGTTTCTATGATACATGACGCAAAAGTAAATATTTGTTAATATGTAGAGGTGTGCCGCACATGCTTAGATCCCCTTTTGCGTTTTTTTTGCAAGAAATCCGCCAGTTATTTTTATTGTATGTGGTCGGATTTATCTTTCCAACTAATTGAAACTTTATAAGTTTCATTCTTTTATTGTATGTGCGTTTTTTTTGCAAGAAATCCGCCAGTTATCTTTATTGTATGTGGTCGAATTTATCTTTCCAACTAATTGCAACTTTACAAGTTTCATTCTTTTATTGCTTTCTGTTCATTTTTTTAACAAAATATCCTGATCTTTAAAGATTCTTTCCCTGTCAGATCATAAGTAGATATGTCACATTTGGCAGTATCCATCATTTCATTATTATTCAAACTTCATGTGTTAGTTGGAAATCTTGAAGATATATATACATATGTGATATACATATCAATGTGTTGATGCAAAATTTAGTTTACTCTGTTGTATTCATAGTACTTGCTAGCCTCAGACCAGGAAATGCCGCTTAGCTTTATAAAAACTCCATGTGATAATTTGTGAACTTAGTTTGAATCTAAGAGACTCAATGTCATCGCACTGGTGTAATGAAGTAGAGTTTATGTTCTAGAAATGAAGGGGTTAAGGTGATATCGCCGTGTGTTGTGAGATTATGATGTCTTTTACAGTTCGTGCTATTAGTTGTACAACTTTATAATGTTTATCCAGAGGGGCGGGTATATCTTTTTGCACTTCACTGCATTTTAGATAAATGAAGCTGTTGCTTGAACTTTTGGCCAATTGATCTAAGCACCAAGCAAATATGAAATTTTTTCTCAAGTCATTTTTATCACACTTGTGCAGTTACATTCCCTTTGGATCTTGTGAGGCGGCGGATGCAACTGGAAGGAGCTGGTGGTCGTGCTCGTGTTTACAAGTCAGGTCTTTTTGGTACCTTTCGGCATATAGTCCGAGCAGAAGGCTTACGTGGTTTGTATAGAGGGATCCTACCTGAATACTACAAGGTGGTTCCAAGTATTGGTATTGTTTTTATGACGTACGAGAAGATGAAGCAAATTTTGTCCGATTTACCTTCCAATTGAGAAAAAAACTCCTTGACATTAAGGATGAGTTCTGCGATTGTATTACTCGATGTATCAGTTATTGCTGGGTCACAATTTATGTAAGAGTTAAAATAGTAATAGTTACACTAACATCACATTGTTTCATGTATAGCTAAAAGCGCATATGCACCCAGCTGGTCACATTTCAAGTGTCATGTAACTGTATCTGTTTTGCTTCTTCAAAACAATTTTTGCATTAATTATACTGGACTGGAGAAATTGAGAATTCTACTTTGTTCGGTCTTCACTGGCATTATTACATTTTCTTTATCTAGCATTTACCGCACTTGCTGTACCAATACACAAAAAATGGTAATCAATTCTTGTCTTTTCAAAAGAGAAAATTTGAAAATACAGGTAAATGCCACTTTCGTGTTTCCTTTTTTATTTTATCAAAACACGAGCGTGCCAAAATAATGCTGTACGATTTCAGATCAAATTAGGAGGGAGTAAATATCTATTTATTTTTGACCTTTTTTATAATAAATTGACTAAAGATTGAAATACATATATATATATTATATAATTAAGTAAAATTTTAAAAAGTTATATTAATAAACATATGTATAATTTAAAAATGTATTTTTACAATTCTAAAATTATAAAAAATAAATTCAAAACATGCGGTTAAAGTTTCATTAATTTGACACTTAAAAACTTAAAGTGTACAAATATTTTGAAACGGAAGAGTATATTTAAACCCCCTGATAATTGAATACTTTGAGGATGATAAATCAATTTTGGCCCCGTTTGAAAGTTAGCTTTTGACAACAAATAGTTTTTGAACCAAATTAGAGTTTTGACCATATGAAATCTCTAATACTAGTGTTTAATAGTTAGCTTTTTTAAAATAGCTATTTGGTCCCAAAAAGTTAATTTTGAAAAAGCTACTTAGCGGAGTTTTTTCAACTAATGTATAAAAAAAGCTAATTGAAAAAGCTATTTTCCAAACAGTTTTGTTAAAAACAGCTAAATTTAATCAATTAGTCAAAACACAGTTAGTCAAAACAGCTAATTCAAACCGCTACAGTTAACAGATAATTGTCAAACAGGGTTTTTGAGATCGGGAATGGATTAATTTATAAATAAGCTGATACGCCATATAATAATATACTAGCTTTATACCCGTGCAATGCACGGGTAATTTATAAATTATTTATATAAATATAATTTTTATATTACTTTGAAATTTTAACATAATTTAGTTCATATTTTTTCTAATAATAACTTAAGTTGACAATAATTTTTCTTTAATATATGTATGTTATTTTAATTTTTGTTGCATTTTTGAAATAATATATATTTTT
>PHNY01297319.1:8862-19611 GCA_003724115.2 Anethum foeniculum
TTGATGATGTGGAAGAAGCTGAGAGAGTTCTGTTTAGATATTTGTATTTGGATGAGGTTCGAGAGTAAATGTGTCGGAATTGATTTGTTTAGAAGTTAAATTGATGATGTGGTAAAATCCGAGAGAGTTCTGTTTATAATGTTTATATTTGAATGAGTTTTGACAGTAAACACGTTGGAATTGATTTGTTTCTAGTTAATTTGATGATGTGGAAAAAGCCGAGAGAGTTCTGTTTAGAATATTTTGTATATAGATGAGTTTTGATAGTAAACGTGTCGGAATTAATTTGTTTAGAAGTTAATTGGATGATGTGGAAAAAGCCAAGAGAGCTCTGTTTAGAATATTTATGTAGATGAGTTTTGGTAGTAAATGTGTCGGAATTAGTTTGTTTAGAAGTTAATGTGATGATGTGGAAGAAGCTGATTTGGATGTATGTGTGCAGACGTACGTGTTTAAGCTTATGAATAGCAGTGGACAAACTGAATCTGGAGAGAGCGAGAAAGTTTTGTTGCTAATGGAAAGCGGGGTTAGGTTGCATACAACTGAATATGTTCGGTAAGCGTTTTAAATGTTTCTGATTGTTGTTTCATTTAATTTAATACACACACACACACGATGTTTTGATGATATGTTTATGTAAGGTGTGCCTTATGGATGTTGTTGATTGCGATATTATGTACTTAAATGTACGGAAATTTAATAGGATGTTTTGACTATATGGTTATTTGTCGATATGTGGTAGAGGCTTAGAGCTATTTATTATTTACAGGTGTATAGACATACGACGTGGTTTGTTACTTCAATCTTTATAATGAATTGGACTTCGATTTTTTTACTTAATGAGCACCATCGTTGGTACCTTATATTGTATTCCATTTATGATCATTTGGCACTTCATAGTATTTACTAGCAAGGGACATGAAATTGCATAATTCTCAAGGTTTGAGGAATAATTGATGGCTTCTGGCATTAGGTTAACATAATGTAGAAAGATTACCTTTCAAAAGAAAAAGGTTATGTAGTGAATTAGGATATACATAATTTAATTTGCAAGGACAGCTGCTTTAAAATTTAAAGAAGACTGAGAAGGACTAAAGGAGTCTTTGAGGTTCACTTTGTGGGTTTTTTTTTCTGTATGTAGGGACAAAAGCAATACACCTTCTGGGTACACACTCAAACTGCGGAAGCATATCAGGACCAGAAGGCTTGAGGATGTGCGGCAACTTGGATATGATAGGGTATAGTATTTTTTAAGAATCTTTAGTTAGCATGCAAGCAACATATATTAGTTACTTATGTTTTGTACTGCCCCTGTTGTGCTCACTTCAGATAGTTCTCTTTCAATTTGGACTGGGTGCCAATGCACATTACGTTATATTAGAGCTATATGCCCAAGGAAATATAATTCTTACTGATTCTGATTTCATGGTCATGACTCTTCTCCGGTCACACAGGTTGGTAATTCTTAATCTTTATAGTATTTGTTATCATTCTTTGTTTTTCTTACCTAATGTCAAACAGATTTTGAATTTTAATAAGCACTGAAATCTTAGCACAAATCTCACCATTCTGTTTCCAATGATTATTAGAACCATCAGTGATAATTTACATTACGTGATAGTTCTACTACTTAAGTTGAATTCAGTATGCTTCTAGTTCTAGGATTGTGATTAGTAACTGTTCATATGGTAATAAAATTGCTTTAATAAATATAGTGTTCATATTGCACTGCAAACAAAAGGATGAGATCGCCAGATAAATGTCTTGGTCACTTGATTTACTCGGTGTTCCTGACAGCATTGCTGGTAGGTTCTATGTTCTACATGCCCTCTAGGTCTGTCACCGTATCACGCATGTAAACAGCACTGTATTTTTATGCATTATCTGAATTGTGAAGCCAACTAAATAAAGAGTAGAACTCCTGAATCCTGATGACATAAATTCAGTTTAATTTGATGATTAAACACTTTGCTTACCATTTAGCCCATCATGTTTTCCTGTACAAACATCCAGGACAATCGTGCAAGTATTATTGTATACACGTTTACCAAATTTTTTTCCATAAAAATATTGAAGTTGTAAGATTTGGTTTTGGAAGTTTTCAGTGGGATGGAAAATGTGTAGTACTTCTACTCTCTTCCAAATATATGTAAATCACTAATTAAAGCTTTGTAAGTCAATGAAGTGGATGGATTTTATGTGAAGTTTATAAACACATGCAGTTGTGCAGTGTGCTAATGTTAAGGCAGTATACTGTATAGATGGAATCTGGATTGATTAACTCTATGTCTTGATCTATGAACTTTAAGTTTATAATGCAACTCATTGCTGTATCATACATTTATACTACCAATAGCTTAAAAATGCAATGCTACTCCTTACGATCTTATTTTGTACACGGTTTACTTCCAAATAAATGCTTTATTTGTGGGTTTGTCAATTCTAAGTGTGGCTCTATATAATCTCTTGCTTCAGTGTCTTTAATAATAACCAGCAGTGGAGCCAGAAATCAGTTTACTTTGCGCAATAATGTGTAGCTTAAATTTTAAAATATATTTTTCTCGTGTTCAGCGAACACTAATATCATTAATAAAAAAATTTTAGGCCCGTTCTTGCAATATTTAGTTTGTTAATACTATTGTTCTTAATGTATTAGGTTTTTTGTTCTACAGAAGTACCATAGAATTTCAATACTTACAATAAGTGAAATTTATTTATCTGATTGAGATTAATTGCATACTCATAATCTTACTGCTTAGTGCTTACACATCATAACTTTAACCAGTATTATATAATATGATTGTCTATTATCGAATCAAAACAATTTTTAAAATAAACTTTGATGAATCCATAAGTTTTTACAACAAAATATGCAAAGACAATATCATGAAATAAACCTTATGTTGTATACTACAAACTATAGTATAAACCTTACACTTTACACCAATTTAGCATACTACAAACTATAGTATGTTGTATATATGTGCGATATTTACGTGGCGTTTCAATAATACATATTGAAGCAATATAAGTAGTTAAAGGATATTGATGTAATGCTCGGGGGACTGTACGCCACCCTTGGGCTTCAACTCTGCCTCTTTAAGTATATAAGTACACATATATCCCTACAATATGACTAGTGGTGCAATATGTTCTACATGCTTGACGTATGCGATGCTTTGAGCCTGTTCAGAATCAGTTGACATCCCAAAATATAGATGGGAAGCATCCTTCTATATTTCCTTCACTCTACAGTCTACACAAACTTTACAATGCCATGCTGCTCCCTAGTAAAAATTCTATATAAGCTTTCATGATGTCCCCTACAGATAGTCAGATACATACACATACCTGATGTTATTATTATCTGTTCTCAATGCTTTGTTTTTACTCAAAATTGATGATGAGAAGTCACTAATGACAGAGATGATGACAAAGGATTGGCGATCATGTCACGACACCAATATCCATTAGACATGTGTCGAGTTTTTGAGAGAACTACAAGTGCAAAGGTACAAGATACCCTTGCATCTAAAAGGGAACTTGAAAACAGTTTACATGTGGAAGTTACTGAAGTAGGGTCTACTGTTTCCGATGTACCAAAAGGAAAGCAAAACCGAAAAAATATAAAGTCTACTGATTCTAGTAAGGCAAAAGGTGCCAGTTCCAAGCAACTAACCTTGAAGGTTGCTCTTGGGGAAGCATTGGGTTATGGGCCGGGAATATTAGAACACATTATTCTGGATGCTGGGTTGGCTCCAAATTTGAAACTTACAAAGGATTTTGAACTAGACAATGCTGTTCTTGAGGCTCTGTTAAAAGCTATTGAGAAGTTTGAGGACTGGCTTGAGGACGTTATAAAAGGAGATAAAATCCCTGAAGGATATATATTGATGCAGCGGAAAGTTTTGGGGAAGGACTCCAGTAATTCTGAAACACAAAGCTCTAATCAGGTTTGGTATTTTGCACATGCATTAATTGTTTGTTTAATGTATTATTTTCTTGTGAGATACAGATTTTGTTGGATATCTTAAGATGTATTGTTATGTTAAAACGATTGCAACCGTGTTTGTATGTAATGATTCTTGTTCTACTTACAGATCTATGATGAATTCTGCCCATTGATGTTGAACCAATTCAAGTCGAGGGATTCTGTGAAGTTTGAGACGTTTGATGCATCATTAGACGAGTTCTACAGTAAAATTGAGTCTCAAAGGTCTGAACAACAGCAAAAGGCGAAAGAGAGCTCTGCAATGCAAAAACTTAGTAAAATACGCACTGATCAGGTTCACACCCAAATTTTGGCTAGAAAGATCCAATGTGTTCCCAGTTTCTATTTTTTGTATCAGTCTTGCTTTCTAGTTTAGACTTTAGTAATTGGTCAGGTTGATGTATCTTCATAGATTGTGGTTTTTGGTAAGTTTCATCTGGCGGGGCTATAGTAAATAGATATCTAATCTAACTAATTGTGGATACCATAGTCCCGTAAACCAGAAAACAACTAGGCAGCTTATCTGCTTCAGGTTTGAGGGTAGTCCTTTGGTCTTTTTCCGTTTTTCGTATATCACTAGCACTAGTGTAATTTTAGGCAGTATCTTCATTTGATTTGGTGAGTTTAAGTTCATTACTTCAGAATATAGCTTTCACTAATATCGATGCATATTCTATATTAAACATGTTGAATAATGTTTCTGAATTTCAAAGCCTATGCAATGTTTTTAGGAAAATCGTGTACATATATTGAAAAGAGAAGTTGATAATAGCGTTAAAATGGCGGAACTGATAGAGTACAATTTAGAAGATGTTGATGCTGCTATATTAGCTGTTCGTGTTGCTCTGGCAAATGGTATGACTTGGGAGGATCTAGCTCGCATGGTGAAAGAGGAGAAAAAATCCGGGAATCCTGTGGCTGGCCTCATTGACAAGCTCTACCTTGAAAAGAATTGCATGACACTTCTTCTAAGTAATAATCTTGATGAAATGGATGATGATGAAAAGACACAACCTGCGGATAAGGTATCATTTGATGATTTTTATTTAGTTCTCTCATCCCATTAACCATTTTTGTGTAGTGTGGTGTCCCCTTATATCAATATTTTTGAATGTGCAAGATAGGATAATTGGTTACGTTCTATATTTTATATGATATTGCATGATGTTAAAAACATCTGTGTAATAAATGTTTTATGTCGTCTGAGCCAGTATCAGAATCACTATTTTCCACATTGAGTATTTGAATCAAGTCGAGATGTTATATATTGTTATGGTATTTGCTACTGTTGGGTCTTTCTGTGACAAGTAGCTCTCGCTGTCTCCGTAAATTTAAAGACGACTTCCTCACATTAACCTTACAGGTGGAAGTTGACCTGGCACTTTCAGCTTATGCTAATGCACGGCGCTGGTATGAAATGAAGAAGAAACAAGAAAGCAAACAGGAAAAGACAATCTCAGCTCATGAAAAAGCCTTCAAAGCTGCTGAGAGAAAGACCCGGTTACAGCTTTCACAGGTACATGAGCCTGAGTGACTTACCCTGGGACTTATCTACAACAGTAGTCTTTGATACTTTAACAGTAGTTTTTGCATATTTATGCAATTATTTGCCAAATAAGATAAAATGATATTATGTGATCTAATTACTACCAGTCGCTAATGCAAGGGGAAGCCTTGTGGAAGCCGGAGTTAGTATCTTTCCTCCCTGGTATCATAGCTTCGGTGTGAGAGGCTGCAATAGTTTTTGCTTAGATGCTTAGTGGGTTGCTTAAGTCCTGACCTGGAATTATAGATATGCAAGATATGCTTGTCATGTTAATACTTAATGGGCTTGCTAGAGTTTCTGATGTGCCATATACAGTGACTTCTGTTTTACTATTTGTTAAAAAGTAGAATCTATAAAATAATAATCAAAGTATCCATTTATATTTGGAGCATTGATTTGGTAATTTCCAAGGAACTGACTATATTTTATATCATACTAGGCAGCTCAACAAATAGTAAATCAAATATAAGAGTTAGAATAGAAGAGGAACAGAGTAAAAAAGGATCCAAAAAAATTTTAAGGTATTAAAAGTGAATAATTATGTAGGTTTCTAATATCATTGTACTTTACATTTAGTTATCTGCCAATACAATTTTGATTAACATATATTAATCTCTTTAATTCAATTTTTAAATCTGCAGGAAAAAACTGTCGCTGCAATAACGCATATGCGCAAAGTTCACTGGTTTGAGAAATTTAACTGGTTTATCAGCAGTGAGAATTATTTGGTTATCAGTGGACGAGATGCTCAACAAAATGAGATGATAGTCAAGCGTTATATGTCAAAAGGAGATTTGTAAGTTACCACTGTTGGAGATTTGTTTTTATAACTCTAATAAATGAATATTGTCAGTGCTAAACATATGGGAAATAATTACTAATAGCTGTTGTGTTATATTTATACAACTCAGCGGTATAATATTTTACTGTCAGTTGACTATTGTAAGATTACTAAATGTAATTTGAACGTATTAATGTATATTAAAAATTAGTTGTAACTGTCAAAGTTTGCATTTCAGGCACTTGGTTATCACTACTACTGAGTTCTCATGGATAAATCTTTTCTATGCACTTGAATCAGTTACTATCATCGAGTTCCATCTTCCTGATATCAGAAATTGAATAATCTAGACATCTGTAGATAATCAATTGCAAATATTAGAAAAGAACATACATACCTTTAGATTCTATTTTCCTATATTTACATTTATGCAAATATAAAATTTAATGCTTGCTAATATTGTGAGTTTGGTGATGAATCAGGTATGTCCATGCGGAACTTCATGGAGCTTCTAGCACCATAATCAAAAACCATAAGCCGGAAAATCCTGTGCCGCCTCTTACTTTAAATCAAGCTGGATGCTTCACTGTAAGTGGGCGTGCAACTGTGCTTCTCTAGCTTTTTTTAACTTTTCTCTCTTTGCACAGTGAAAGAATTAACCTTCATTTTGTTCTTGATAGGTCTGCCACAGCCAGGCTTGGGACTCCAAGATTGTAACAAGTGCTTGGTGGGTTTATCCTCACCAGGTTAGCAAAACTGCTCCTACTGGAGAATATCTTACAGTCGGAAGTTTCATGATTCGGGGGAAGAAGAATTTTCTTCCTCCACACCCTCTTGTCATGGGGTTTGGGATGTTATTCCGTTTGGATGAAAGTTCTTTGGGGTCTCATTTAAATGAAAGGAGGATAAGGGGTGAAGAGGAAGGAATCAATGAGAAGGAAGAAAGTGAGCAATTCAAAGAACTCTCGGATTCTGGGTCCGAGGACAAAGTTTCAGAGAAGAAGAATGATCTACCATCTGAAACTACTCCGGAGTTAACGAGAGAAGAACCAAAACTTGAAACATTATCTACTGCGGATGGCCCTGGCAGTAATTCAAAAATTTCTAATGTAAAAGCCGTGAATAATCCACAAACTTCTGTGGAAGCCAGGGCTACTTTGTATGACAAGAATATTGGATCTGAAACTTCTCGAACAACTATTAATTCTGTTACCCCACAGCTTGAGGATCTTATAGATAGAGCTCTGGAGCTTGGTCCTGCTTCTGCATCTGCTAAAAATTATGGGTTCCAAGGTTCTCAAGAAGAAACTGCACAAGAAAATCTTAAAGATGGAAAAAATGCACAAAGAGAAAAGCCTTATGTCTCCAAAGCCGAGAGAAGAAAGCAGAAGAAAGGCCAGAACAGTGATAGTGTTAATGGGTCTGCTGATCATGGGAGAAAACAGGCTGTTGAAAATAATAGCGATACAAAGAGCGAGTCTGACAAACAGAATCAATTTCCAAGGGCAAGTGGTGGTGGTGGAAAATTGAGCCGTGGGCAGAAGGGTAAGCTGAAGAAGATGAAGGAAAAGTATGCTGATCAAGACGAGGAGGAAAGGAGAATTCGAATGGCTTTACTTGCTGTGAGTACTAACCTTAACAATTTCTGCAATAATATCTATTTGTTGCTCTAGACTCTTCCATCATTTTACTCATTATGCATATGCATCTTCCTGACTTCCTCTGTTTCTTGTTTTAAGACTGAATAAAGTCGTATGATGCTCTGGGAAATCACAGTACTGTTTTCCCCAAATATTCTTTAAGATGGGACTTCTTTGTGCTGCTTTTGATATTTTTACGTGTAGTCATATGAATTTCTATTTGACATGAACCATCTCAGTTTAACAGGACATATTTTTTTGTGCTTATGCATTTCATGCTATACGCCTATATCCATTACAAAGCTCTTACTTATCGGATTGATGCACACAAGCAGACATGTGCATGTATAAGTGATGTTGGATTATCTCAATTACTAGCAACATTGGAGGCTGCCAAAAGTTCCCAAATCATCTCAACATATAGTTTTTTTCCTTCCTTATATACATCTCAGTTCTGACCACTTTGTCATTGGAATGCTCCAGTTTTAAGCAATCCCAAATGTTGCCACATTGGTCCCACGCATCATCTGTTTAATATATAATACGCTTTAAAGTCATTAAAATGAGAGATAGCAAGGTTACACAAAAGTGGGCAAGCACATGGCAACCACATTCCTATTGGTTTAATTTTGCTAATCTACTGAGTACTGACAAATATTCAACAATGTAGCTTCATGGTTTGGTTGTCTACACTGTTGATTAGAGCACATCACTTTAACAGTGTGCCACATTTTAGAAGCTCAACTATATGTATACACTAACTCCTTTCCATAATAAATTTTCCAGTCTGCTGGTAAAGTTCAAACTAGCGTTATGGAGCCTAAGCCTGAAGCAGTGGCAGCTGTGGCAAAACCGGTTACTGGTATGTCAAATATTTACTAAGTTGAACGGAAATAAGGATGAAATGAATTGGCTGTCTTGTAATAGATTAATTTATATCATATATTCAGAGATTTGAAATCTCACAAATTCTATCTAATCTTTTTGATGCCGTGGTTTTTTTTAAATAACTTTACTCGGCGGATCAAAAGTATTACACAGTATTTATTTTTGCAACATTCTGTGTCCTAAATTTGTTGGGAATTGCAATCTACAAATGTCACCACCTTCAGTTAGTGGTTAATTAAAGATATAATATGAAGACTTTATCTTGTGTTCTCAGGTCCTGAAGATTCGGCAAAGATATGCTATAAATGTAAGAAGGCTGGTCATTTGTCTCGCGATTGTCAAGAGCATCCTGATGAAGCTGTGCAGAGTCATGCAAGTACTAGACCCCAGAGCAATTTCAACAACAAGGTTGATATAGGCAGTAATGAGATGGATAGGATAGCCATGGAAGAAGACGATATACATGAGATTGGTGAAGAAGAGAAAGAGAAATTGAATGATGTGGATTATTTGACCGGAAATCCATTGCCCAATGACATCCTATTGTACGCTGTACCTGTTTGTGGCCCTTATAATGCACTGCAATCATACAAGTATAGAGTCAAGATAATCCCAGGCACAGCAAAGAGAGGGAAAGGTAACATGTCAATAAGAATGTTGTAAATCCTCGAAAGTATGGCATCTTTTTGTTTAGCATAACTGCCAGGTCTTAGTTATCTCACTTAAAACATGATACATAATAGCCGTAATTTTTTCTACTAGAAAAGTTGACTACTGTTTATAAATCTTGACTAATTAGCAACATCCTTACGCATTTTGCTTTTGCAGAGCTGACATGTTTTTTCCCTTTTCCTCTCGTTTCCTTATTCGCAGCTGCCAAGATGTCTATGAACTTGTTTGGTCACATGTCTGAGGCAACACAGAGAGAGAAGGAACTGATGAAAGCATGTACGGATCCTGAGCTTGTTGCTGCAATAATTGGCAACGTCAAAGTGTCTGCCACAGGGCTTAATCAGCTAAAGCAGAAAGAAAAGAAGGGAAAGAAAGCTAGCAGACAAAAGAGCTAGCGAGTTTAACAAGTCCAGAAAGGTTTCAATTTAAAAAGATGTCCCAAGAGTTCTTTAGTAATTACTAGGCTCATCAATTTAAAAAGAGCTAGGTTGTGGTACTTCCTTCACTTGTTCCAGTGTCTGAAGGTGTCTAATTTGAATTGAAAATTTTGTGAAGTTTATCACAGCTTCAGCAGCCTACCATTAGCTCTTTTTGGTCTATTATATATAGGAAAAAATTGTAGAAAAAGAAACTTTTGAAATGTGAAATTCAGCAGATGTCTATGTAACAGAGATTGTAAATTCGATAGATCTGTACTGAGAAGGAAAGATGAATGAGAACAGTTAAGTTTTGTATGCATCGGGGTTTATGTTCCATTAGAGTCTTCACTGCACAGTTTTTATGCACGAGGATCATCATAATGTAAGGGAAGTATGAACTCAAACAAACGATGTTTACGAATCCTCTAGTAACAGAACTGTTGTACTTGTGAATTTGAAGTTCGAACTGCAGATGTATTCAGGCAGCCGCCACCTGGGTGGTAGAAAAAATGCATAGCTTTTACTTGGAGTACCTCCAGGCGAAACGAGATCAAGCACATTACTCGTTTCCTAATTAATTTTTTTTGTAGTGGTACTTGATTTGCCACCTTTGCTTGCATCGTCAGCAACAGCTCTCAAAAAGTTGACCAGATTCAAAGAGGGCTATTTTTGTTGTTCCGAGATTTCTGATATGCTGTCCGAATTGAAGATTTCAAGCAAGTCAATCAGATTAGTTTAGTTAGATAAGTATTAGAGTTTGAGTTGTTGTTAACTTAGTTAGCTGGATATACATTGGCTTATCTATTTCAAAA